>JACYXH010000232.1:572500-577500 GCA_026745465.1 Lota lota
CCGCACGCCGTCCGCTGATCTGCGAATTGCGCTGACCTGACTGAATACGCGGAGGCACGTGCAGCACACGTTCCCTCCAACGTGATTTAGCTATCTGATGGACAAAGTTTATTGCGCTACTGTTATCAGTGATGCAAGTGTCACTGGTGCACTTTTCTTGCAAAGATCGACGATATCAAACGCAGGCATATAAAAACTACAACTGCTGTCTGCTGCAAACTTCATACCGTTTTAGTCTCATACAGGATACCCAAAATGTCTTTCCAGTTGTGAGACAAAACAAAACAAAAACACGTGTGAACGACGAGCTAAGACTGAACTCTGAGGTGCTTGACAGTGTCACAGGTGGTCCAAAGTGTTGACCGATCAAGTCAATGTAGTGTGCAGAATTCGCATATCCGATAAAGGGATTTCTGCGACGTTGATCTGTGCCTTCAAGTTGGCCTACTTCGGATGTAAACAAACAAACAAAAAATACTACTTTTTCCTTTTTCCAGGTGTGAGTTTGAAATACCCGAGCATCCTCTGTGCGTAAGCAGAAATGCGTAAGGCAGAGACACGAGTCTGCTGGAGTGGTGTGGTTCAGCTTGTGATCCGTGTGGGTTACATCCGAGAGAGGCGCGCGTTGACTTGAGGGAGAAGCTATGTATTCCAGTAAATATAGCAGGCCTATGTCCCATTTACAGTAGAACCGCCCCCCCCGTGAGTGCGCGTCACCCGACCACTTCCCACTTTTCACTCTTCATTGCTGATGCTTGTTTTCGTCAGCGCGGGTCTCGTGCGATCCTTCAACGTGCACCGCATCAGCGTCGTCCTCCGACGGGCCGGGTCTTGTACTCGTCAGTATTAAAAACGATCTCTTCTCTCTCAGTGCGCACGCTGTCCGTTTTCAGCTTTCTCTTTCCTCTTCCTCTTTCCTCTTCCTCTTCTGAACACAGAATGTACAGGCACGCGCACACACACACACGCACGCGCACACACATGTGCTATCTTATTACGCTCACTATGTGATTTGTATCAGTAGGCGTACAGCGGTCAAAATGTCGTTTTTTTTTTTAACAAGATGTCTCTGTGGTGCTGAGTAGGGAGTTCAGCGTCTGATCGATTGTTATAAACCTGCTATGTTTCTGCCAACGACCAAATATAATGTATGTAATGGCTCACCGCTTCTGGCAACAGTGTGCAAGCATTCCTCTCATGTGAGAACAAGGGAATCCTCTCTGTACACAGCAGGCCACACTGCCGGTCCTTCAATGGGACTTTCCTTAAAGTCCATTTTAGCGACGCTAATGGTGCTCAACGTCCCACGATGTTGTTCAAAACCTGCTTGTCTTGACTTCTGGGCCAAACAAGTTGACTTTAGTTCTTTTCCCACAGTGAAGCGCAGCCTGTCGTTACGCAATCACAGCGAGGTGATCTGTGGTCCGCTGAGTGGACAGAATGACAAGGTATCCCGAACCTGCGCTCAACAATTCACCGTGCTGCATTCAATCCTCTTTCTTTCGATTATTATATATGTCGACACTTGAGATGACTTTGCGGCCTTATTTGTATTTGAATGCTATCCACCAGGTGATGTAGGACACATTGGTTAAGTAAAGCTCAAGCTAGGCAGCCATTAGCAGGACCCATAAATGCCAACAAATCGGCTGGGCAGAAAGAAGAGCTGCTCTTTGGTGAGGTTGACGCAGCGTTCAATGGACATGCATACATTGGTCGTTGGGCTATACGTGTGCCCTTATTGTGAAGGCGTTCACGGCATCCCTCGCAGTCGAAGACACTCCGTTCATAGAACAGAACTCACTTGGTCTTTCTGTTCTGTGATTTAAAGCTCTTGCCTTTTCAACCACCGCACATGTTGTGTGAGTCTAAAACACTCCATGTGAGCTTGTCTCGTCCTGTGTAATGTACAGCGTCTAAAATGATTACAAGAAAGAAAGAAAGGAAGATCTACAGGAAAAAAGAAGGAATGGGCATGGATCTAAAGAAAGCTTAGTTGAAAACAGGCTTATCAACCAACAAGCGTTTTCAAAGATTAACTCTTGCTAAATAATCTTTCTGTATTTACTGGATTTTTGGAGATATGAGAGAGATATGAGTTGTGTTGTCCAGTGACATAAGGTAAATTGATTGGGCACCACATTCTGTTAAATTCCACTTCCAACTACTGTTTACACTATTGAACAGGAGTTGTTTAATCCTCTTTGGGGTGACAAGCAAATGTCCCTTCACAAGAGGGGAAGTTTGTCCTTCATCAGGATTCATAGGCGTTTCGTTGATTTGATCGATTCAGTTGGCTTCCAATGATGAAAGGAAACGTGTTCCCATTAACAACACGACTATCACTGTTACTCAGAAGGCAACCGATACCTTCCTTTCCATAGTTCAATTGAGTGATTTGTCCCCACAAATCCTGATGAAAACCTTGGGTGGAGAGCGTTTTAGAGTACCCACTGACACTCTCTGATTGCATCCTAAATGGTCCTTTATCAGCTGGAGGTTTTGGGGAGAGGAAGGTTAATGATTCAAAATGAATGACAACCAACAGAGATTCACTTTTGATCAATTGAAAGAATCATCTTTGCCTTTGCCTAACGTATTCGCTGTATTCAATACAATGTTGTTGTTGTTCTCTGTCCAGTTGTGGATTGCGTGATTTGATATTTCTCAGCCACACTTGTGTCGCTTTGGATAAAAGCATCTGCAAAATGACTAAATATAATACATTAAAATCAACATTTAATGTTCTGTGAAATTATTCCCAACATTCTCTCAGTAGCTTTGACCTTCAGCTGCGTTTATGAAGACCGGGTGAAGCATAAATCATATAATTAATTAGTACGAGCTGAACAAGGTAAATATTAATTTTCTAACACACGCACGGAAGCATGCACGCACACACACACACGCAAACACACACACACACACACACACACACACACACACACACACACACACACACACACACACACACACACACACACACACACACACACACACACACACACACACACACACACACACTCAAACACACCCTCCTTCACTCTGCAGACGGGGCTCTTTGAAAGAGATGGGTAACGTGTGGTTGGATGACAACGGCCGATAAAGGAGACACGTGAAGTGTATTTTGGCGCGCCAGATACCGCCAGATACCTCAGGCCCTGAGTCGACTGTTTTCTGCAAGCTTTTATCAGTGCGGTAAAACATGACCCTCGACCCCACCCATCCCCCATCCGCACTCCGATTGTTCAATGTCTAGGCAGTTAATCTGGATTCATCACGCGCGTGCACGTTTGTGTGTACTTTGGAATTCTTACATGAAAATATCCCCATGTGCCCATTGCTGTGTGTGTGCATGTGTGAATGTGTGTGTGTGTGTGTGTGTGTGAATGCGTGTGTGTGTGTGAATGCGTGTGTGTGTGTGTGTGTGTGTGTGGTTGCGTGTGTGTTTGTGGTTGCGTGTGTGTGTGTGGTTGTGTGTGTGTGTGTTTATAACAAGCATTCACACTTTATGATATTTTTCCACCCACCTTAATATGACCATCAAAGACATCAAACTAATGCGTGGGTACGTGCATAGAATACATTTGCTGTGGCATACACAAGCACACATGCTCACACACATGCTCACACACACACACACACACACACACACGCGCGCCACACACATACAGCATGGCATTCAGGAAACAGATGGATGCGTGCACTATATGAAAAGACACAATTACATGCACAAATATACACACACACACACACCCTCCTTGGCAGGTGACAGAGTGGGTAGTGAAAGGCATGGAGATTTTTCAGATAACGCAGGTTAATGAGTAACTCTGCAGTTTCAGGTTGTTTGCTGTCCAGTGGCTGGAAGACCAGAACAATAACAGGCAAACACAGCGCTAATGGTCAGCGTGCTAGCCTCACAAAATAGGAAAGGAGTCAATGAAAGAAAGAAAGAAAGAAAAATAGAGAGGGATGTGTGTGTTGCAGCCCTGGTTGTGTTGCAGAGCCCTGGTTGTGTTGCAGAGCCCTGGTTGTGTTGCAGAGGCCTGGTTGTGTTGCAGAGCCCTGGTTGTGTTGCACACGCCTGGTTGTGTTGCAGAGCCCTGGTTGTGTTGCAGAGCCCTGGTTGTGTTGCAGAGCCCTGGTTGTGTTGCTTACATGCTGCAGTCGCACAAGCATGTACAGGCCTATATGTACTATAAATGTAAATGAAACAGCCATAAAACCCATCCAATCAACATTGTGATTAATTTAAAATGTTCCCTACATTAATTCAGTAAACTGTACATTCAGCTGTCTTCATGAATTAAGTAACATGGGTGGCTCTATTTAGAAAGAAAGAAAGAAAGATAACAAGAAAGAAAAAAGGACAGGAAGAAGGAATGAAACGAACACACCAAGAACGGGAATCTATAGGAAGACCCAGCTTGATTGAAAACAGGCCTTTCAACCAACATACTTTTCCAAAGCCAAAGTGTATCCTTGTGTATTTACTGGCATTTTTTGGGTGAGCTCAGAACATTTATGCCGACAGGTTTTACGAGGCCAGGGTCATTAAAAAGCTGTTTAGATACTGAGCTGAGCTATTACATGTTAGTGATAGTCCGGTATCCATAAGGAGAGTGCTTTTTCACACTGATCCACATTTGCTTTTTTTCAAATGTTCCAAAGTGTCAAATAGGTGATTCAATTATCAACTCAAAATAACATAATTATACACGTCAATCAATGATTAACACGATTAACGAGCGTCTTCATTTCTAGGATCCTGATTGCTTAATAGGAGGTGAGGCAAGCAAACATGACTGTATTCAGGGCCTTGATGTCATTTTGAGATCAAAATCCTTACATTGACTTAGCTAATGGCTGCCAATCATCTGCAAGGGTGTCACAGCTTGTTCACAGTCTTGTGAAGATTGTACAAATACGTTTGTTTATTTTCAAGATTGCGATGAGCGTCAATGCTCCAGCATGTTTACGCTAGGCTGCAATTCGCTGTC
>JACYXH010000232.1:582500-587500 GCA_026745465.1 Lota lota
TATATTCAATTTTTTCCCTCAACAAAAACCTGTTCCCGCCTTGGACATTTGACAGATTTGATCATGAACTTGGTGTCTCGTAGCTAACGCTATTTGTATACCGCCTGTAACGTCAACCTTTTACCATGCCAACCAATGTTCAAAACGTTTGCGTTGACGGTTGTCCCAATACCCGGCCCATTTTCTAAGAAGTGTGTACAGTTTCTTCAAATAAAGAGTACAGTGTATAAATCGTGCAGTTTAGATAGCGACGACTGAAGTGACGACTGACTATTTCTGTCGGAAACTTTAGTCGCCTCGGCTTAAGGACCCCGGTGGAATGCTTTGGTGTGGCCGAGGTGCGTGGAGCATCCGTCGGGCAGATATGGGAGGAATGTGTTGTCACTGCTGCCATCTGCTCCGTCCAGCCGCCTCCGAGAAGGAGATAACAAACACAGGTGAGCAATTAAGTGTGTGTGTGTGTGTGTGTGTGTGTGTGTGTGTGTGTGTGTGTGTGTGTGTGTGTGTGTGTCCTTGCAGGTGGGCCAAAGGACAGCAAGTGTAGGTGCACGGTCTCTGTGTTTATGTGTGTGTATGTGTGGATACACGCGTGCTCATGCCATTATAATGCGTGTGTGTGTGGGCATGTGCATTACAATATGAGACTGTCATTTCTGTATAGTAAGTGTGTGTTTCTTTCTTTCTATGCATTGCTGGTCTGTGTGGCTGTCCGTGTCTGTGTTTGTGTCTGAGTCTCTCCTCCAGCCATTTATCTGGGAAGGATGACGTTACTTTCTATTCCCTGTTGTCGGTGCATAAGTTTCCAGTACTGCTTAGAGAGAGAGAGAGAGAGGGAGGGAGAGAGGTACAGAGAGGGGGAGGGAGAGAGGTATGGAGAGAGGCAGAGAGAGAGAGAGAGAGAGAGAGAGAGAGAGAGAGAGAGAGAGAGAGAGAGAGAGAGAGAGAGAGAGAGAGAGAGAGAGAGAGAGAGAGAGAGAGAGAGAGAGAGAGGGCCTGGTTTATATAGCTTAATAAACACTCTGTGTTCCTTAGCCGCGTGTCATTGTGGCTAATAGTGTAAGACTGCACTAGACCGCGGCCTTCTGTTCTGCTGGAAAGCTTTACACACACACACACACACACACACACACACACACACACACACACACACACACACACACACACACACACACACACACACACACACACACACACACACACACACACACTCAAATTGTTTCACATTTTTTCTCTCTTCCTGTCTCCCTCTGCCCTCCTTCTTTTCATCTCTCCCTTTTCATTTATTCATTCCTTTCATAGATTCTCTGTTTTCCGCTGCTGGTATTTCTCTCTTTCATCCTCTCATTTTCATCCTCTCCCTCTGCTCCATCTCTGTCTGTTTTAACTGTTTCCCTTCTTCTTTTATCTTCTTTCTTCTCCATCTCTTGCTCTATCTCTGCAGCCCTCTCTGTCTCTGTCTCTCTTTCCTCTCATTCCTCTTATCCAAGGGTAGCTTAATTGTTTGTTTTGCTATAAACATAACCCTCACACACACACACACACACACACACACACACACACACACACACACACACACACACACACACACACACACACACACACACACACACACACACACACACACACACACACACACACACACACACACACACACCCACCACCACCTCTCTGAATGCGTATCGCGGTTAATCTGATAACATTGGGGTCCTTCAGTTTTAATAGCACAGGCGTGTCTGGCCAAGAGTCGCCTAGTCATTGTTTTGCTTTTTTAAATGAAATCAGTGGGGTGAAGCCTTGCCTGGTGAGTGAGTGGGCGAGGGAGTGGTTGTGGTGGTGTTTTGTGTGTGTAATCAAACGACTTGCAGAGTGAGGCTTTTTCTTTGTTCCTATAACTTAGCAGGACTTTTGGATTGTGTGCTTTGATAGTGGTCAGCTTCACTTGTGAGTTGCTTTGGTTGCTAAATGACTACATGTGTGCTGAGGGAATGCAGATGCTTGGCAATCAGAGAAATAAAGAAGCATCTATAAGATTGATAATTATTGGTCGTTAAGGTGTTTGATGCATTACAAACGATTGGTTCCAGTGCATCATTAGTCATGATAAAACGGCAAACAAAATACAATATGATGTGTGGGTACACAAAATAATTTCAATGAATAGATTTCTCTGCAGACAGCTGATGGTAAAATAATGAACCCAGCTATGCATCAGATCACACAGAATGTTTGAACATTCAGTTTACCATTACCATTAACTGTGTGTGTGTGTGTGTGTGTGTGTGTGTGTGTGTGTGTGTGTGTGTGTGTGTGTGTGTCATAATTGGGGTCTCCTTGGTCCCAGTGGTCCTATCTGTCATTGATCTCCACAGCTTTATAAGTGAGACCCAGGGGTTGGTCTCATAGCGTTTCACACACCCACACTTCTCTCACTCTCCGTCTTTCTCTGTCTCACTGTCCCTCTATCTGTCCCTCTTTCTCTCTCTTTCTCTCTCGCTCTCTGTCTGTCTGTCCCTCTCTCTAGCTCTGTCTATCTCAGAAGCCTCTCTCTGCCGTATCTTGTTCTCTATATTGTGTGTGTGTGTGTGGCGGACACAGGGACATGTGGCTATGATCAGTGTGCTGATGTTTTCCTTGGGCATGTTGACAGGTGGACAGGCTCTTCACTAGAGAGAGAGAGAGAGTAAGGGAGGGAGAGAGAGGCGGATGGGAAGGGGGTCAAGGAGGACTGAGGGTAGGGTAGATGCAGACGGAGATGGAGAGAAGAAATGAGAGAGAGATGAAATAAAGGTTGAGAAAGTGACACAGTTTCTGTGAAAGGGAGAGCAAGAAGGAAGGAGGAGAGCCCCCTCCCCCAGCCTATTTTTCTCTCTCTCTCTCTCTCTCTCTCTCTCTCTCTCTCTCTCTCTCTCTCTCTCTCTCTCTCTCTCTCTCTCTCTCTCTCTCTCTCTCTCTCTCTCTCTCTCTCTCTCTCTCTCTCTCTCTCTCTCTCTCTCTCTCTCTCTCTCTCTCTCTCTCTCTCTCTCTCTCTCTCTCTCTCTGGGAACGTCCTCCTCCCCCCTCTCTTTAAGCGGTCCGGGGAGGAGGGAGGAGGCGTTGTGAGCTGGGGCCGTTGGTGGGAGGAGCAGGCAGGCAGTTGGGTCACACACACCAGCAGCGCAGGAGCCTCAAGTGCAGACAGCTGGGAAGAGAGAGGACACTGAGGAAAAGGCAGAGAAGAGCTTCAGGTTTCACTCTTAGCCCCGTGGAACGCGCACGCACCCACACGCCATGGACCGGACGGCGTGACTGACAGACTGACAGTCCGCCAGAAATAGACATACAAGGAAAGAAAAACTGCGAAAGAAAGGTCGGCCACACACACACACAGACACAGACCAACTTGGAAACTGTTCATTTTTCACTTTGTAAGAGAGGTGTGCAGACGGGAGCCTGAGCTGTTGGACGGGAGAAGAAGGATAGGAGACACCCTGGGGAGACCCCTCCACCCCCCCTCCACCACACCCACAACACCAGCACTTCCTCCGGCAGCGAGGGAAACACCTAGAGGAACAGAGGGGGAGAGAGAGCGAGATAGGGGTCGGGGAGACTCGGCAGAAGGACTACAACACGTTTGGATAAGGGATTAAGGAAACCCCTATCTATCCCCCCCCCCCACCACCACCACCACCACCACCACCACCACCACCACCACCACCACCACCCCACAATGCTTTTGAGGAACTTCCTTGCGGATCGCCTTCTGCTACGCGCCCGGTCTCCGACGGACGTCTAGCCCCTATTCCCTCGCCGCGCCAAGAGAACCCAAACCATTCGTGTATCCTCATTTATTGAACCGAGTCCCGCAGCGAACTCTCCCCCCGCGCTGCAGAGCGTGTTCCTTTCCCTCCTCCTCCTCCTCCTCCTCCTCCTCCTCCTCCTCCTCCGACGCCATGCCTTCGCCGCACACCTGCGGCGTTCTGCTCCTCCTGTGCTGCCTGGACGCATGGAGCCTGCAGCCCCCCCCCGGCCCCGCGCTACCCCCCCCGGCCCCAGCCCGTCCGAACCAGACGCCCGTCCTCCTCCTCCGCTTCCTCCGGCGCCGCCAGACCGGTGTCGGCGGCGCCGCGGCCCGGGAACCTGTCGGCGAGCGCGGAGAGCAAGGTGGAGCGCCTGGGCCTGGCCTTCAAGCGGAACCTGCGGGAGCTGCGCGAGAAGAGCGCCCGCCTGGACGCCGTGTTCCTGGTGGACGAGTCGTCCAGCGTGGGCGCCGACAACTTCCGCAGCGAGCTGCGCTTCGTGCGCAAGACGCTGGCCGACTTCCCCGTGGCGCCCGAGCACACGCGCGTGGCCATCGTCACCTTCTCGTCCAAGAGCCACGTGGTGACGCGCGTGGACCACATCTCGGCGCCCGCGCCCCACATGCACAAGTGCTCGCTGTTCAACCGCGAGATCCCGGGCATCACCTACCGCGGCGGCGGCACCTACACCAAGGGGGCCTTCCAGCGGGCGACGGTGAGTGTTTAGGGGCCCGCACCAGGTGAGCGTTTAGGGGCCCACGCCAGGTGAGCGTTTAGGGGCCCGCGCCAGGTGAGCGTTTAGGGGCCCGCGCCAGGTGAGCGTTTAGGGGCCCGCGCCAGGTGAGCGTTTAGGGGCCCGCGCCAGGTGAGCGTTTAGGGGCCATCTGGGGCCGGGTCCGTCTGGTAGGTCTGTGTTGCAGTGCGTCCGTCACGTGGGATCCCGGGTCCGTTTGTAGTCTGATTTGTGCGTGTGATTGTGTGTTGCCACACGCAGTACGGTGTTACCGTTTCACTACCTGGTCGTGTGACGGATGCTTTTATCGAAAGAGATGTACAGAGGAATACAAGTAGATGGCATTGTAGGAGCATCCTGCTCAGGTCCATACAGGACATTGGTGGTGGAACACCCTGATCATCACACGATACTGCCATTAATAGGTGGTAGCCTATATAAATGGTCATGTGTATTTATAGATGTGTGTGTGTGTGTGTGTGTGTGTGTGT
>JACYXH010000232.1:592500-595000 GCA_026745465.1 Lota lota
AGGTTGAACTGCTCTGTGGTCCTTCAGCTGGGGAGTAAATATCACTCATGATTTGGACCCACTCGTGAACATGATCTTTGTTTTTATGTCGGCTTTGTTGCACAGCTGAATTATATGACACTTGTATGACAACAGGTCACGGTTTATTTTCTTTTTTTTGTATGGGTAGTGATCATCACTGTTATTATTAACTTTCTCCAATTATCCGTGGGGAGAGAAAACGAGAGAGGGAAAGCCCCCTGAGGTGTGTGAGAGAGAGAGAGAGAGAGAGAGAGAGAGAGAGAGAGAGAGAGAGAGAGAGAGAGAGAGAGAGAGAGAGAGAGAGAGAGAGAGAGAGAGAGAGAGAGAGAGAGAGAGAGAGAGAGAGAGAGAGAGAGAGAGAGAGAGAGAGAGAGAGAGAGAGAGAGAGAGAGAGAGAGATTTATGTTTTTACCTGTCAGTTCGTAGGGTGCTACCAGCATGAATCTGGGACAGAAGAGACATTCAAGTAATTTGCTGGCATACAGCACAGGGGATTTTCTATTTCAGGAGTTGGTGTGTGTGCGTGGTGTAATCTGGATGAGCAAATCGCTTATTTTTCCTTTTCCATGCGCTGTGAGATGTTTCCATAATTCCTAATTAGGACCATGGCCTCTTTTGCTCATACATGCATTCCCTCTCTATCACAAATGAGTACGCATGTACACGGACACACACAGACACACACACACACACTCACACACACGGACACGCACAGACACACACACACACTCACACACACGGACACGCACAGACACACACACACTCACACACACGGACACGCACACATACACACACTCACACACACGGACACGCACACATACACACACGGACACGCACAGACACACACACGCACACTCACACACACACACACACACGCACAGACACACACACTCACACACACATACACGGACACGCACAGACACACACACATACACACACGTGAGCGGGAAAACATTACCTTTCAGTGAGAGCTGGTGTGTTTAAATGTCATGAGAACAATGTGAAGCACCGCTACATATTGTGCTCTTTTAATATTGAATCACAAGCTGATAACGCAGTGCATGTTTTGAAGCACTCCCTCGTTCATATCAAAATGACACAAACACAAATAACACACCTATGGCCCACATGCAGAGACACACACAAACACCTAATAAGATATTGTATCAAAATATATAAATTGCTTAATAACGTGTGTGTGTGTGTGTGTGTGTGTGTGTATATATATGCTTAATATTGAATGCAATGTAAGAAGAAGAATATAAATAAATTTAAATGCACACTCACTCAGACTATGACCCCAACCCATTATCATCATGATCATCATCATCATCATCATCAGCCTTCACTCGTCCCCAGTCCTTGTCCAGAGACCACATCCGTCAGATAGTGTCGTCTCGTTGGGGGGGGGGCTTACAGGACAAGACAAAGCAAGGTAGCAGACTTTGATGTGGCCCTCAAGGCACCAGCCTTGAAAAATACTATCTCTCCCCCCCCCCCTAAAACACACACACACACACACGCCTCCACACACGCGCACGCACACACATGCCTCCACACACCCCTCCAGATAAGAGAGTGTACTCTGTTTCCTGTCTTCCAACTGCCACTTTCTTTCATCTCCTCCCATAGACCCTACTGACCACCTCACCGCCCCCCATCGCACCCCAGCACAGCCCCAAACCCCCCGCCCTGCCCTGGCCCCCCAGTCTGTCTGAGCGCCTCCATGGCTCCAGCTGAGTCGTTCCAGGTTGTGGCTCTCTGGTCTCGCAGTAGCGGTGAACCCTCATTCATTTCCAAGAGGTGCTGGGTGAGAGAGAGTGAGCCAGGGAAAAGTTGGCAGTTTAATGATAAAAAAAGAGGAAAACAGATACATTCTTGCCAAAAAAATCATACAAACCTGGCCCTTGATCTCGTTGAAAGCCGCCAATCGCAATCGAGCGAGGTCACACTCAATGTGTGATGGGTAATCCATCCATGCAATGCAACTCCTGTTCACGTCCAAGTGTGGTTTGGTATTGGTTCGGGTGTTCTGGTGATACAGTTGAACATTTTGAACCCATTGGACCAGCTTCCCTCTGGGTGGGATTTGCTGTCGTTCAGTGTCTCTCCAGGGACCAGCAGACTTGCATAGACACACACACAAACACGTAGGCACACAACACAGCTTTTACTAGCTCACACAGCTTTCAATTCAAAGAAAGTCAAAAGGCAGGGCTGAAAACAGCACGGTGATTGACAGCACAGACTCAACATGACTGAGTGACCGAGTTTATGTCTGCGTGTGGTTCTGTGTGTGTGTGAGCGTGTGTGGATTCACTGTGTGCGAGAGTGTGTGTGAGCATGTGTTTGTATTTCGTGACGTGTGTATTTGTGTAACGTGTGTTCGTGTGTGTGTGGGCTCGTGTTTTTGTGTGTGGATTCAAAGTGTGTGTGAATGAGTGTGTGCGCTTGTGTTTGTATTTCGTAACATGTGTAT
>JACYXH010000232.1:597500-602500 GCA_026745465.1 Lota lota
CCCTTTCAACAAATGTGTTTTATTGCTCTCTTTACAACGAGCCAAAAACCAACACACTAATGTCATCTTTACACTGAGAACGCCCGTAAATCAGCCAAAATGAAGTACATAAAGACAGAAGTGAAGCACAGCACAATTGTAATCATTTTACGTTTCATTACTCACGACGGAGTCTCGCTTCATTTCAATCTGCGCCGTTCACATGAAAGCATTTGTGTGAAGCCTCTCCGTTCCATATCAGTGGAACATTACAAGGAAAATTTCACTGGCCTGAGTGGAGTTGCTGACATCAGAATGTGTGTGTGGGGGTGTGATTTGAAGTGCGGTATGGAAAGGTTCAAAGGTCGTGCAGGCGATGGGTGAAGAGAGGGACTAGCTGTCAGCAGTGTGGCAGGGGTACGATTAAAGACGTTAGGAATGAAACCCACACACGCCGAGTTTCCTATGGCACTCGCAGGTGCCTTGCTCATGTACACTTGAGATCTGTTGAATTTGACCACCCAAAGCTTATTGTGTTCCTATCTAATGTTCGGGGACGCTGGTGTCAGTTTGCAGTCGTTTTGGTCGCTTAGTGACTGACATCATCCTGTCTCCTGTCGCCATGGAGACGAGACGATGAGGAAAATGTCATGACTTGAAAATAAACTCTGAACTGCTCTGTTGATGTAGCGGAAGTATCTGACACACGGGCACCTGAACAAACCAGCCGTGTGTGTGTGTGTGTGTCTCTGGGCGGGTGTGTGTGTGTGTGTGGATACAGGGGCTCTCTATCTCTGGCTGAATAGCATGTTTTTATGGACTGAGGCGCAGAGGTCTTTAGGCAAACTGCTCGCTATGTAGAACTATCTGGCTTTTGGAAAAGTGGCAAATTCCATGGAGAGGTTTTTCCTTCAAATGTATGTTTGTGTATGCGTCTTCATCCACGCCAGGGCCTTTTTCTGTCTGTCTGTCTGTCTGTCTGTCTGTCTGTCTGTCTGTCTGTCTGTCTGTCTGTCTGTCTCAGTGTGAAGATGTTACTATAAATCATCTCCCTGGGCCTTTTGTTTGCGGTGTTGTTGTTTTTATCCTTTCACATTCTCCAGGGCTGACTCTTTGCCCGCTGGAGCAGTGAGTGAGTCGTCGTCCCCCTCCCCCCTCATAAAAGAAACCCTGCTTCCAAGTAAACTGCCCAAACGTAGCGTAAGTGAAGAACAACACAGGCTCTTTGTTGTAATCAGTTCAGGTCAGTGATGTGGAGGCTGCTGGCAGGAAACCAGTCTCTGTGGACCAGAACATCCTGACCAATCGGAGAGGAGAAAGAGGAGATGAAAACCCATGGAGTACTAGTACCCCAGGGCACCCCAGGGCACCCCAAACAAACAACTAAAGGCAGCCGTGTCCCAGCTACGGCTCCCTTGAACAGCGTAACTTTAATTGTGTTTATATTCAAAAGCGGATTAGGGTGAGGGATTTGGGACGGATTGGTCATATTAGCGATGGGTGCCTTCCAAGGGTTCCCCTGATTTACGGCGAGAGCGAGAACCCTGTGTCAGGGAACAAATCAAACGGGGACTGCTTGGCCAAGACGCAGAGTCATCCATCAGCGCGAGTGCACTTCAATTCAACCTTCGTTTGTTCAGTTAATGAAGGAAGAAAGGCAACACGATTCCACTCGAGCTTTCAAAGAGGCGGAGAAAAAGGTTACCCAGCTTAGAATAGGAGACACAAGCATCCCGAGACTACATGCAGTCCCCCCCCCCCCCCCCCCCCCCCCCCCCACACGTGCTGACCCAGAAAATAGGTGCTTTCCCCTGGAGGCGTAGCATCACTTTCCATTGGCGCGCGGAGAGGATTATTTTGGCCCGTCGTAGGCTCCATAGAGAGACCTTGGACGAGGTGATCCTTCAGCGCCAAACCTTGCATCTTCCACAACTCCCTAATTGACTGCTGACGAGGGGGGGGGGGGGGGGGAAGAAGAGAGAGAGAGAGAGAGAGAGAAATTCTGTTTTTTTTTTGGGAAAATAACCAAAATACTACGTTTGTTGTCGAGGCGACTGGGTAGCAGCACCAGAATATAAGTATTAATCTGCAGCTGCCACGTCCCTCTCCTTAACACGTCAGTGCTGTTGCTTCGTCTCTCTCCCTCGCCCTCTCTTTTCCTTCAGAATGCCCCACCTGATGGGAACTCGAGTGCTGGCTTTGAGGTGTCTTGCATCGGCGACCGGGCTGGCGATGTAATTGAACGGGTTTCCCATTTGCGGCGCGAGACAGACTTTCACCCTTGGCAACACACTGGAATTAGCTGCCCCCAGCTCTGGAAACACCTGTGTTTCCAGAGCTCTCGCTCACTCTCGCTCTATCTATGTTTGTCTGTGTATCTCTCGCTCTTCCGACACACTCGCAAACAAGCACGCACACACACACACACACACACACACACACACACACACACACACACACACACACACACACACACACATATCCAGACTTTTCTTGCGCCTCTCTCCCTTATTCTATTAATCTCTCCCTCTGTCTCTCGTTCTCTCTCCCACTCTCTCTCTCCCTCCCTCTCCCGGTGTGTAACTTTTGGATGATGAATGGTGTTGTGTCAGATAACAGCATGCCAAACCACAGAACCCCCCCCCCCCTCCACCCGCTCCAGTCTACTTTTGTTCTCTCTCTCTCTCCCTTTCTCTCTCTCTCTCTCTCTCTCTCTCTCTCTCTCTCTCTCTCTCTCTCTCTCTCTCTCTCTCTCTCTCTCTCTCTCTCTGTCTCTCTCTCGGTCTCTCTCTCTCTGTCTCTCTCTCTCTCTCGGTCTCTCTCTCCCTCTCTCTCTCTCGGTCTCTCTCTCTCTGTCTCTCTCTGTCTCTCTCGGTCTCTGTCTCTCTCTCCCTCTCTCTCTCTCGGTCTCTGTCTCTCTCTGTCTCTCTCGGTCTCTGTCTCTGTCTCTCTCTCTCTCTGTCTCTCTCGGTCTCTCTCTCCCTCTCTCTCTCTTGGTCTCTCTCTCTCTGTCTCTCTCTGTCTCTCTCTGTCTCTCTCGGTCTCTCTCTCTCTCTCGGTCTCTCTCGGTCTCTCTCGGTCTCTCTCGGTCTCTGTCTCTCTCTGTCTCTCTGTCTCTCTCGGTCTCTCTCTCTCGGTCTCTCTCTCCCTCTCTCGGTCTCTGTCTCTGTCTCTCTCGCTGTCTCTGTCTCTCTCTGTCTCTGTCTCTCTCTCTCTGAAGCATGCGAGGCGTATTCAAACTGCTGTAGTGAACTCCTCTCCAGCTCCACTAGAAATGAATTGAGGAATCCAGCCTTGCAATGCAATGCAATCATTCAAACTAACTAGTGTAAATCTGTAAAACAATAAGCAAAACAAGATAAGATAAACCTGTATAACTACTGGTAAATTGTATTCTATTGTAATCATGACTTTCCTGTGCTAAAACAAGTCATGACATCTTTTCTAATCTTCTCATTTAAGTATATGAAGGGGAGATGGCTATACATTATTAGATTAGGTACCGTGGTCCAGAGATAGCTGTTTGCATGTGTGGGTTTGTGTGTGTTTGTGTGAGTGTGAGTGTGTGTGTGTATGTCAATTTGTTTGATGGGATGTGTGACCCTACTTGCGTGTGTGTGTGTGCGCGTGTGTGTGTTTGTGTACGTGTGCGTGCATGCGTGTGTGTGTGTGTGTGTGTGTCTTTGTGTACGTGTGCGTGCATGCGTGTGTGTTTGTGTGCGTGTGCGTGCATGTGTGTGTGTGTGTGAGCTGGTTCCGTTGGACCTGCAGAGTTGTCCTGTTGTTTTTACCACTCGGCCAAAAGCAGATAGCATGCGAAACAAGCACTAGCACTTCCGACCCTGGTGGGGGAGGGTTTCCGAACGGATGCAGTCCGTTTGGCCTTTTATTATTATTATTATCTATTTCTTTCATTTTTTCATTCTACCGTGGAATGCTTGCAAATCGACCCTTCGGAGCGATCTCATTTCAGGAACTGCAGCTCCACAGAAGGAAAGATACACACAAAGAGAGAACCCATTTCAACACACAAACACAAACTCTGTTGGAAGACACCCCTCTCTTTGTCTGTAGTTGTCTGGTCCATATCCTCCCCCAGTGAGCCAATAATTAGCCCCCACTCCCACCCCCATCTTCCATGTAACAGAGGTGATGGCTACATCACCCCTCTCTATGGACCCAACCCTCAATAAAGAGTCTGGGTTTAATGCTATGTTGTGCTTGGATATGCTATTCTATCCTAGTAGGGGCAGAGATCTTGTCACACAGCCATGAATGGGTGGACACTAGTCAGAGTACATGCTATGGCCAATGTACCTTTGTTAGTTATTGAAAAACATTTCTTGTTGTATTATGAAGGGAACCTGCCTGATGAAAATGTATTTATTTTAGGACACTTGTTGACACTAAAGTATTCGTTTTAATGGAGCATGATCTTGGGAAGACATTGGTAGCGATTTTTTACCAAATGTCTTCAAAGAGACAAAGGGTAAATGGTTGTTAAAGGGAAACTTTCACATCGTGGGCAGTGACAACACAGGAAACAAAGGTGAGGGGTGAGTGACCATCAGGGAGAGTTAAGGACATGTCTGAAAGGATGCAAAACAGCTAAAGGAATCTACACATCAAATAAGTCCAGATTGGTTTGGCCTCAGGATCAAACTTCGTGGATACAGTGGCAAAGTGAACGCTAACTAACTTGACACCTTTCGCTTGGAAAGAGGAAGGGAGATATCTGCTAGAAGCTATAGCAAAGAGTGGATGGGGGGTAGGGGATGAGTGGATGGGGGGTAGGGGATGAGTGGATGGGGGGTAGGGGATGAATGGATGGGGGTAGGGGATGAGTGGATGGGGGGTAGGGGATGAGTGGATGGGGGGTAGGGGATGAGTGGATGGGGGGTAGGGGATGAGTGGATGGGGGTAGGGGATGAGTGGATGGGGGGTAGGGGATGAGTAGGGGGGTGGGGGGGTAACTACTTGGCATTCACTACAGCTTGCGATGTTGCTTGGTCCAACATCTG
>JACYXH010000232.1:605000-615000 GCA_026745465.1 Lota lota
TCTTGCAGCTGAGCTGCGTCGCAATCGCCGTCCAAAAAACACATTTAGCCGTCCAGAAAAAGCCAACATTAACAATCAGTAAATCTGTTTTGGTTGAAGAGATTTTCTAATTCACCCAACAAGCATTTTCTCTTTCGTCATTTCACAAATTAATTTATAACACAGTCTGGGTAATTCCCCAAGAAGGGTTTTGAGTGCAAGCATGAGTGTTTGTCTGGAATAATGATTGCATCGCTCATAGGTTTTTACGTTGCCTTTTCTTGCAAAGAGTGACATCAGCTTTCTGAAGAGAAGTGTATGTTACACCCTGGTGGTGGTCTGCACACAAATAGTATCTGGACTTTATCTCATCACACGTTTGGTCGTGCTTTGTTGGGTTGGTAATGGCTGCTGTTTGACGTCATTTGTGACCTTGAAGCTCTCATGGGTGAATAATGGATCTGAATGAAGAATTAGACAGAAGCACGTAATCGTGGCAATGTCATTTGTTTGACCGCTGCACACCGCACTCCGTACTCACAGTTTGACGACTGGCCAACATTTGGAACATTCATGCATCACCATTATGGCTCACTATGGCTCATTACGGCTCACTATGGCTCACTATGGCTCACTATGGCTCATTATGGCTCATTATGGCTCACTATGGCTCATTATGGCTCATTATGGCTCACTATGGCTCACTATGGCTCACTATGGCTCACTATGGCTCATTATGGCTCATTATGGCTTACTATGGCTCACTATGACTCATTATGGCTCATTATGGCTCACTATGGCTCACTATGGCTCATTATGGCTCACTATGGCTCACTATGGCTCACTATGGCTCACTATGGCTCACTATAGCTCATTATGGGTCATTATGGCTCACTATGGCTCATTATGGCTCACTATGGCTCACTATGGCTCACTATGGCTCACTATAGCTCATTATGGCTCATTATGGCTTACTATGGCTCATTATGGCTCACTATGGCTCATTATGGCTCACTATGGCTAATTCGTCTACGGTTTTCAGGTCAGTTTCTTTACAGTTTGGTTATCCGTCGGTTTAACAGCATCGGGCTACACAATCACATGTAACCGACAGCGCCGCTAATGAACTCCCCCCCCCTCTACCCCACAGCAAATCCTGCGCAACTCGCGCGCCAACGCCACCAAGGTCATCTTCCTGATCACGGACGGCTACTCCAACGGCGGGGACCCCAGGCCGGTGGCGGCGGCGCTGCGGGAGCGCGGGGTGGAGATCTTCACGCTGGGCATCTGGCAGGGGAACATCCGGGAGCTCCACGACATGGCCTCGGCCCCCAAGGACCAGCACTGCTACCTGGTGCACGACTTTGCAGAGTTCGAGGCGCTGGCCCGCTACGCCCTTCACGAAGGTGAGCTAGCCGGTTAGCTCGTTAGCTGGTGGTAGCTCGTTAGCTGGTGGTAGCTCGTTAGCTGGTGGTAGCTCGTTAGCTAGTGGTAGCTCGTTAGCTAGTGGTAGCTCGTTAGCTAGTGAGGTATATGTCCACACGTCGCGTGTATGGATATTTTTTGAATGTAGGAATTTTTCTCTTGTGTTTTGGCCTCCACTGGCCACCGTCCACACGTTGCATAAACAGATTTTATTTGGTTAACCTTCTCTCTCCGTATTTTGCCAGTGTGGACACTTCTACCCCAAGCCCACCCACAGGTTAAGAAGGCTGGTTTTAGAGAGACGCCTGTAACCATTCAGAGCTAATCTTGTAGACGCTGGCGTTGTTTTTCAAACAAATGTACACATAAATGCACACAAACATACAAGAAAGCACACAGCTGTATTGTAATGCCCCGCCCTCTTCAACGAACGCAAAGAGTCGACTCAGCGATAGCCTAGCATTCGTCTGGTTTCGGGGATGAAACGTATCGTGTGTGTTGCTTGTTCCCCCCCCCCCCCCCCCCCCCCACCCAAGACCTCCCGACGGGCGACTACATCCAGGAGGACCGCTCCCGCTGTGCGTTGCTGTGCGAGGGGGGCGGGGACTGCTGCGACGCCATGGCGAGCTGCATGTGTGGCACGCGCACGGGCCAGTACGACTGCGTGTGTGAGAAGGGCCACTACGGCAAGGGCCAGCAACACGAGTGCACAGGTAGGACGCACACGCACGGACGCACACACGCACACGTGTGAACACACACACGGACGCACACATGCACGCACACGCACGGACGCACACACGCACGGACGCACACACGCACGGACGCACACGTGTGAACACACACACGGACGCACACATGCACGCACACACACGGACGCACACACGCACGGACGCACACATGCACGTGCGCACACGGACGCACACATGCGTGTGGGCACACACACACACACACATGACACCACAGCTACAGCAGGTAGCATTAATGCTACCAGGATCCAACCCTGAAGCTTTACTGGTATGAGTTTGTGGTTTCAGAGGCCAGGGGTTCTCTGGTTACAAAAGGGTGTGTTTTTAACCAGGATCGAATATAGTCATGTAATGTCTATATCTCCTATCCCTTCTTCTAGGCTCATTGGCATTCATAGTCATGGGCTGAGCAGGCAGACACTGTGTTTTAAAGCTGCGGCTGTTCTTTCTGGCGAGTCTATTATTAAAGCCAGTACATTCACTATATGTAGGAACTTATCTGTGTTGGCAGGAGAAACAGGAAGGCTTTTCATGGAGTCATCCTTCTTTATTAACCCCAGTTCATCGTAGAACTTGTGAAAGGGAAGAGGGCCAAAATAAGTACATGTGTTGAATCTTCTGCCTGGTACTGTACAGGTCAGTGTAGGGACTGCTAGAGAAATCTTCTTCTCTTTACGGTTCACTGACCGCGAACCCCTACCTTTGATGGAGGTGGAGTTGGAGAGAGAGAGAGAGAGAGAGAGAGAGAGAGAGAGAGAGAGAGAGAGAGAGAGAGAGAGAGAGAGAGAGAGAGAGAGAGAGAGAGAGAGAGAGAGAGAGAGAGAGAGAGAGAGAGAGAGAGAGAGAGAGAGAGAGAGAGAGAGAGAGAGAGAGAGAGAGAGAGAGAGAGAGAGATCTCTCTTTTGATGCTGAATCTTTTTTCCCCTGCCAGTTGGTTTGGTGAGGCTTCGGCACTTCCTTCAGGGCTCTTATTGCCACGGTTGCAACATGCTGCCTGTCCACTTAGCGTGGTGCTAGTGTCGCCCTGTCAATGCGCTTCAGGACTTCCTGTAGAGCCGGGAGGGGGGGTGGGGGGAGGAGGAGTGGGGGTGCAAGAGGGAGGCGAAGACAGTGGTCTGGTTGTTGTGTGTTCTCAGCCCAACGGTCCGCTGTCACCTCTGACATCTCCCTCCCTTTGGTGGAGGAGCTCCAGCTGAACAAAGTGTGTGTGTGTATGTGTGGAAAGAGGTCAGTATGTGTGTCTGTGTTGGAGGGGGGGGTTGAATGTGTGTGTGTAGAGAGGGATTGTGTGTGTGTTTGTGTGTGTGTGGAGGGGGGGTTAATGTGTGTGTGTTGAGAGGGATTGTGTGTGTGTGTGTGGAGGGGGGGGTTAAATGTGTGTGTGTTGAGAGGGATTGTGTGTGTGTTTGTGTGTGTGTGGAGGGGGGGTTAATGTGTGTGTGTTGAGAGGGATTGTGTGTGTGTTTGTGTGTGTGTGGAGGGGGGGTTAATGTGTGTGTGTTGAGAGGGATTGTGCACGAGTGTGTGAGTGCATCAGTTTCCATGTTTATACTTGGACGGGCTCGTTTTTATTGTCACAATTGATTTTTGCTAAAATGATCTCAGACACAAAGAAATCCTCTACCACACACACACACACACACACACACACACACACACACACACACACCGAATCACTGTCTCACACATTCCATCATGTCCAACGTTTTCCTTTCTCTTGAAAAAGAGAGAATCCTGTTTTCATAGGTAATGATGACATCTTCCATGTTGAAGTAATTACACTGAGCCTCCTGGAGAGAAACACACACACACACACACACACACACACACACACACACACACACACACCACTAGAGACCTAATGCAAACCCCAACTTAAGATCTGAGACATATTTTGGAAGCGGGGGTGGGGGGGGGGGGGGGGGGGGGGGGGGGGGGGGGGTTTATGCGCCACATCCATGGAAACAAACATTATTCGCCGCAGTCTGACCCGAAGACCAACGGAAATGTACCGGCACGCCCCTCCTAGCGGAGATGGGCGGAGTCAAGTGTGTTGCAGATGACACACACACACACACACACACACACACACACACACACACACACACACACCGAAAGATGAAACAAATGAAAATGATGACAAGATCAATGTAACAATGCAATATATAATCATAGCAATACAATAACAGCAGAGTATTCCACTATTATTGTACTATTGCTATTCCATCAACGGGGAACTTTAAGATAGTTATCCTCATCCTAATTAAGAAGTAGCAGAAAGGGGAAGATAGAGAGAGGTAGAGAAAGTGAGAGCTACAGAGAGAGAGAGAGAGAATCTATGCTGGGTCAGTTCTGAGTAACATCTTTGATCGCAATCGTGTTTCTCCCGCAATCGTGTTTCTCCTCTGGGTCCCTCTCTCTCTCTCTGTCTTTCTCCCATTGTCACGCCGCATGCTTCCGATCTGACTGGGATTACGGGGGCAGAGGAGGAGAGAGCGGGAGCCCCAGGAGTGACCAAATACCATGCAATAGCTCCTGAATCGTGCGTTCTATTCCCCACGGGATGGGACAAACAGTGGGAAGAAGAAGTTGCGTGGAGCCAGGCCCCCCCCCCCCAACTATGCTGACATGTATCTGAGCCCAGGATGCTCGCTGTGGTTGTTAATGTGTTGGATGGGTTTTAATTAATAGCAGAGAGCAGACTGTAGACTGGTCTGACCGCAAG
This sequence comes from Lota lota, assembly GCA_026745465.1. Lineage (NCBI taxonomy): Eukaryota > Metazoa > Chordata > Actinopteri > Gadiformes > Lotidae > Lota > Lota lota. The sequence continues at coordinate 609,879 of JACYXH010000232.1, forward strand.
CCAGACAACCTTCCACCCGTCCGTCTCTCTCCCACTCTCACTTTCCCTCACCCGCTCTGTCTCCCTGTCTCACTCTCATTATCTCTCTCTCTCTCTCTCTCAATATCTCTCACTCCCTCTCTCTGTCTCCCTCATTTGTTTAGCTGATGCCTTTATCCAAAGCGACCAATGATAAGTGCATCAGACAGTGAAGATACTACCCAGAAAAATACAATTCATCAAATAAGCAAACTGCTTCAAAGTGCTCAATTATAGAAACAGCTCGTTCCACCATTGTGGACTCAAGACTGCAACAATGGAGATTTTGTTGTTAGTTTGGGCCTGAGCCTTTCGCAGCCCGGGAGCCAGTGAATTGAATCGGATTAAAATAGCCAGCGGTAGCCAGTGCAGGCTATGGAGTAGTGGTGTAGTGCTGGAGAACTTGGGTGGGTTGAAGACCAGCTGGGCTGCTGTAATCTGGATGAGCTGCAGAGGACGAACGGCGCATGCAGGCAGACCAGCCAGAAGGGAGTTGCAGTAGTGCAGACGTGGGGACGGGAGCCTGGACCAAAACCTGCGTGGCAGTCTGTGTGAGGAACTGACGTAGCCTTGTGAATGTGCGGGACCGGGTTGGGTGCAGCGATGGTGGCAGCGAAGGACAGCCAGTACATTGAGTGTTGTACCCAGGTTCCTGGCCAGCCCAGTCCCAGGCACCACAGAGTTGTCGATATTGACGGAGATGCCGTGGACGGGAGATGCCTTCCCTGGAAGGAAGAGCCGCTCATTCTGGTCCAGATTGAGCTTCATGTGGTGTGTGGACATCCACTGAGAGATGTCAGAAACATGCAGAGATTCCCGCTGACGCCTGGGTTCCTGTCGCTCACTCTCCCTCTTTCTCTTTCTCTCTCGCTCTCTCTCCCTCACTCTGCCTCCCTCGCTCTCTCTGTCTATGGCTCTAAATCTCTCCATTCTTCTTCTTCTCATTGTTGAACTTTCTGTCTTTCAGAGGCTCTCTATCACTCTACCTTTCTTTGTCTGGCTGTCTATCTGTCTGTCTGTCTCTCTCTCCGTCCCTTGCATTCGGACTCTGTTCATCCATCTTTCTCTGTTTTGCTCCGGCAGGTCTTTCTGTAACTCTTCTCACCCGTCTGCCTTTCTCTCTTTGTGTCTATCATTCTCTCTCTCACCTCTGCATTGTTGTCTCTCAAACTGTTTCTTGTCTCTTTCCTGTTCCTGTCTCTCTTTTCTCATCCATGTTTGTGTGGCTTACATTTCAGCCGGCCTTCTCTTGAAGCCAAGCTTTGCTGGACTAGACCACCGCTGTTATTGAAGATGTTATTTGCTGCTTCACAACACACTGGCTTTGGTTTCACTCCACTTACTGCTCCGGATTTATTACCACGCTAATTACTTTTGTTAGGACTTACAGTTCCTTACTTTACAAACTTTGAACTCGATATACACACGCAGAAGGACTGTGGGAATTGAGTGTCTATAACTTATAGTCCTCCCTATTAAGTTAACAGATTTTGAAAAGAAAAATAGAAGCAAAGCACACTTGTCATGGCGCAAGCATTTGGTTTTGGACACTAATGAGTTTCCTGTCTTTAGCAGGCTTGGCTGAACCCAAAGTTGTTATGAGTAATATGGGAACACTCTTTAAAGGTGCTGTAGCTACGATTTAAGAGAGTGTAACTTGTTAGAAACCCAAACCCTCCGTCTCCTATTATTGAGTGTGATGATTGATAGGAATAACTGTTTAGAGTTGACTGCGCAAGCCTCTGTATGAGCCAATTTAGATTTTAGACTGCTTCCGGATCATTTCTGAACAATCAGGACTTCTCTTTCTTGATTGGTTTGGGGAATACATCTTTCCTGTCGATCACAGGTGTGTAAAATGTACCCGGGATCTGCACTGTTTTCTCAATGACGGAGAAACGTAGGGAGGGAGGGAACAGAGAGAGAAACTTAAGGAGGGAGGGAACAGAGAGAGAAATGTAGGGTGGGAGGGAGGGAATAGAGAGAGAAACATAGGGAGGGAGGGAACAGAGAGAGAAACGTAGGGAGGAAGGCAATAGAGAGAGAAACGTAGGGAGGGAATAGAGATGGATGGTTGTTTAGTTAAAGATAATGCTATTTTCTGCTCTCTCTCTTTACAACTCTCGAAACTTGCCTACAGCACCTTTTAGAAGAGCATATGAGTGGACTGGCAGACATAGCAGACGATTGATCATCAATGACTGAATTCATCCAGGAACCAAGGCCATAGCACCACTGCCGTTAGCCGTTTGCTGTGGTGTTATTTATAGGTCCCTCCCGAGAGCCAAGTCAAATAAGCCTGGTCCATATGAATGCAACGCGACCATGGAACCCAAACAACTGTTTTAAATCTACCGGGTCTTTTTTCCTCACCTCTTCCCCTCCTAGCGCCCCCCAGACGACTGCTGCTGAGAGGGAGAGGGAGAGAGAGAGAGAGAGAGAGAGAGAGAGAGGGAGAGAGAGAGAGAGAGAGAGAGAGAGAGAGAGAGAGATGAAATGGGGGGGGTGGGGGGGTTTGAGGTGAAATATTTTCCTCTTCCCGCTCCCCTTCATTTGAGTTTATCAGTCTCTAGCTGTTGGGAAGAAGTGAGGTGCTCTGGACTGTGTTAGCACTCACTGTGGTGGGCAGAGGACGAGGGAGGGGGAGAGAGAGAAGAGGGACAGAGAAAGGCATAGGAAAAGAAAGAGAGAAGGGTAGGGAAAGAGCAGAGGAATGGCAAAGAAGGAATCTAGTGAATGACCTAGTTTGTGTGGGTGTGTGCACGTTTACACACACACACACACACACACACACACACACACACTGCTATAACCATTAGCAGGCCGAATATATATCATGCAGGTATTTTCCGACCGACGTGGTATGGCTTTGAAGCATGAAAACCGGGATGAGCAGACACACCTTGAGATCCTGTACCGACGCACGCAGACCTGCGTGACGTTGAGCTTCAATCGCCTCTTAAAGCTCTCGTCCAAACAGCATTCGGCGTACGTTGAGTTGAGGTGCAGGTCGGGTGTAGGAATGCCTGCAGGCTAGACACTATCCCCCATGCTGTTTGGATCCATCTTTGTCATATAGCCGTCATCCCGAAGGTAGATTTCAGCAACAGCTGAGGGCAGGTGTTTCTGCAGACTGAAATATTAGCCTGACTCATTTTCGTTTGTCAGAGCGCCATCCGTCAAAGTGTAAATAAGTGTGCTTTAATAGCCAAATATCATGGCTGTTATAGTTTGATTATTTCAAGGGTGGGGTAAAAGGACTCACTGTTTATACAAAAAGGAAAAATCCCAAAACGCAGTTTGTATTACGAAAGTAAATGCATTCTGGATATATTGTGTATGTAAGTAAATGAGTCTTCAAATTTTCCTTAGCAATATGAGCCAGAGTCTGGGCATGTCTGGGGTCTGAATAAATCTACAGTACGACTACAACGATGGCCAAAAGACGATGGAGTCCAAATATTATCCTTTCTTTGGCATTCTTACAAATTGTAATATTGATACATAAACAGACCAAATGATGTTGGAACTCTTGCTTGAGTTTTGGTTTCTTAGAAAATGTGCTATAATGAAGTTAGCTAGCTGTATTCTGTTTGATTACCCTGACAGCTACACACACACGCGCGCGCACAAACAGATTATTCTCTGTTACTCAGATTATCCTCTTTAGCGCTGAGTATACAGTAATTATCCCAAGACAATATGTTCCTTCGGAAATCAAAAAAGCCTAAGCCGGTAAGTCTAATACACATCCTGACTGGTCCAGTTAGGAAACACCTAACTGACTCCATCTTGGTTTCAAACGCTGGTTCCAGCTTGGTTTGTAGAAAAGACTGCAGGATATTGTACGGGCTGAGTGGTGTGTAACATTGTCTAACCCTAATACCCCTTATATCGTATTGACCGGAACCTTTCAATCATCAAGCCTAGATGTGAGAGTGTGTCCACCCGGGGTGGTGGTGTGGGTGAACAGGTTGGACACGGGTCATTCACTTCCTCAAAGTTTAAAGGTCAAAGGGGGAAACGTTTGATGCTTTTCGCCGATGTGACGTGGAATAATGGTCCCTCTAGGAATTCGGACAAAACTCTGACGGAGAGGAGGGAATTATAGCAAACAAGAGGAAAAATGTAGATACAGGTTTTTGATTGGTCGATGAAGAGGGCGGAACCATCCTAAAAGTGCAATCTCTCTAGGGTGAACAGAGTCACTGCCGACACATAAGCCAAACTTAGTGTTACCCCGCCCATGATTTTGATTGCATCAGGATAGCATGGGATTGCTACCTGCTACTTTGGTCATTATCGGACTAGAAAGGCCAAATCCTGTAGTGGTAAGGGTGTTTGATTCCTGGCCGAAAGGTGTCCAGTTAAATCCCCCCATGTCCTCAGCCTACCTGTATGAGCTGCATGCCCTCACACCCATTTCAGTTCAGCACGTGCATTTGAATTCACTGTAAGTGGCCTTGGATAGAAGCGTCTTCTAAATGACTCAATAGTAAGGGCCAGTGAGAGTGGTCGGTGCGTCTGCTCATATACACTCTGCTGTAGTTGAAAGGTCAGCTTGTACTCCTCCGACCAGTCATGGTTCTCGGAAGCAGAGGGAGGGGGTGGTGTGTGTGTGTGTGTGTGTGTGGGGGCGGGGGGGGGCCGGTTAGGGTCAGGTAGAAGTCAATTGCCCCCCGCCACACTTTTCCAACGCTTTTTGCTCTCACCCAATGGGACGACAGCGGGGGTTTCTCGTTGGTGAGCGCAGCCTGGAACGAAGGAAGTAGGGATGACGAGGAAGAAAAAAGAGAGAGGGAGAGACGGCTGGCTTTTTTTTCCTCCAGGGGTCATGGAGTTTTGTACGCAGTGACTTGATATTAGAGAGAGACAGAGAGATAAAGCCGTGTTGTTTCAAACTGCAGACAGTGTGTGAATGTTCAGAGGCTAAAGGGATATAAGGAATGAGAGGTTATGGCGTGTTTGAGCCTCTGTATTCACTCCACAGCCGGAGTCAGTTCCTGGGCGTACAGACATTTTAACTCATTACACGCTAAAGAAAGACAGGGCTATCCTCGATGTTTTTCTTACCTTTGTTACAGGGCTCTCGCACTTGTTAACC
>JACYXH010000232.1:617500-632500 GCA_026745465.1 Lota lota
GACCTTGTGCTTTGTTGAACCTGCCCTTTACCCCCAACCTCTCGTAACTAAGCTACTACCACTACAGCTCCATCCTCACGAGTGTCTAATGGAGACGTGCTTTCCCAGCTCGCTCACCCCGGTCATACACTAGAGAGTTCTCTTCACGAGCAAGGAGTGGATCACTTTGGGCCAGGGGCAGCGGACAGCAGACACCGGAACATAATTAGCAACCAAAGCCCATCTCGGGACCCCTCGTGCCTCGTATGAGGGGGATGTAGAGAGAACCCTTCTGGGGGGTGCAGGCTCAGAGACGGGTCTCCTGTTAGAGGCCATTTTGAGAACTGAGCAGCACGCAACTCAAAGTCAACCTGTGGCGGATGAGTGCATGGGAAATCCCCATCTTCCCTCGTCGTCAGCTGGTGTCTTCTGAAGGGGGTCAGGGTATTTGACCCCACCCCCCCTTTTGACAACTGTGCTATTGATGTCGCCATGGGAACAACAGACATGGAGAGCTGCTGTAGTTTGTTTTAATTCCAACCGCCCCCTGTTTCCTCCTGTCTCAAGCCTAAATCGGTAGCCATGACGACTGGCCTTCCAAATAACGAATACGGATGTCTGTATAGAACGAAAAACATTTGCCTAATTTAAAAAGAAAGTCACTCTTAATGCAATCCAATACTAATAATTCAATTTCCAATATTCATAATCTTGTAAATTAAATAATGGCTAATCTGTATAATATTCCCAATATTTCGTTTTGTGTTCAAGTATTTTTACAGGGACAGTGATCAATCGACATTTCTGTAAATGTCAAACATTTGCCACTGTGGTACATGGGCAGGTTAAACTGTGTACTATATATTATAACTGCAAATGTTGTAGGATCTTGATTTTTTATACGTTACTTGCAAGGCTACAATGAGGGAGGTGAGCTGGATATTGTCTTCACATGAGACACACATTGTGCATGTAGATGGTTTCAAGACAAATATAGTGTAATTGTTGGTTCCACTTGCTGATTGTTTGTGTTTTGGAGTGTCTGTCAACTTTGAGTTCTCATGAGTCGAGTTGGAGCTGTCTGCGTCTATTGTTGTCTTCGTAGCTCAATGCACGATTATAGGAAGTCTACTCGCTTGTCAACATTGGTATTTTTCAGTGGAAAAAATAGAGAATGAACTCAAAACTTGGAACCCATTCGAGTAGGATTTTGCGTGTGTGAGTGAGTTAGTTTTTTTGTACCACAAGTGGTGGTGGCGAAACCTCAGTCCAGATTTAGGAGTTTTGTGTTCACAATTATGCTTGACTTCTTGCCTTTTAGCCTAAAGGGGCACACACACTCACACACACTCACTCACTCACTCACACACACACACACACACACACACACACATTCACTCACTCATACACATTATATTTGGAAATAACTATCCGTAGTTGTTCATTTCTGTTCTAAAAACCCTTACTTTAAAGAGAGGATTGTACTGAATAGTGAAAGGCTTGCTTCTTTAGTATTTCATATATTTTAAGTGTTTAGTGACTCAATTGGTCAGAGGGAACCTCTGTGTAATACCATAGAAAAGGAAAAGTGAGACGATAAAAAATGTGGGGGTTTGCATGCACAATCATCTGCGCACGTGTATTTACACGAGGATCCGCTTGTCTCTGAATGCCGATGTCTGTGTCTGGAACGTTCTTGTAACCCTCGTTCGTTTTGGACCCAGGACATTTTTGAAGATGGAAACCAAGCTTTTTCTCTTGCTGTAACCATCTGTCCATATTTCAGTGTCTCGCTCTCGCTCTGAAGCCGCATGGTTTCCGTCCATCTCTGTCTTTTTCTCTCTGTTTTTGTAGCTAATAGGACCCAGCAGACCCGCAGATTCTCGTGTGATTGTGGCTGTGGCTCTCGCACGAGCACACACGCACACACCTCCCCTTTGTTACACGAGAAGATATTAACAGATGAGAGGGACTGGGGAGAATTAGTTTTTCCTCCTCCTTTGAACGTTTTCTTTTGTTCTTCTCTGTGCTTTTATTTTCACTTTGAAGCACTTGGTCTGGCAACTTTGAACACAGACACCAATATTATATCGTTTCTTGATTAACATTATATCATATATTTATAATATAATATTCATGTTTTTCTTAATACAAATGACTCCAAACTAACTAACTGCAAACCACAAACAATAATGCTCTGTTTCTCTGTCTCAAACTAAGTGTGGGAGCTCTTACCTTGAAAGAGTTCCATGACATTGTGCAGTCATGCTTGGCTAATCGATGGCTTATCTGCCATTCACGAACATGAGCTTAACCTAGCAATTGTCTGGCTCTTGTTCTATGAACATCCTCACTGTACCGACAGCGATATATTGTTGTTTCTCTTTCTTCTGACAAATGTACTTATTGTACGTCGCTTTGGATAAAAGCGCCTAAATGTAAATGTAATGAGCGAACGCTGTCGCTTAGCTTTCATTTTTACACGCGTGACACATGTCGAGTCCTGATGGAGGGACGAATCGGGGCCGGAAGTTGAGTGTTCTCAGGGTTATTAAGTTAATGTATTCATTTATTCCTCCTCCTCACCTTTGGGAATAATCCTGATTGAGAACATTTCCACATTTTGAATGTACATGCCATGATGCCCTCCTACTCATTACATTACGCTGGAAAATCCCACCTCGGCTGTTTTAATAAACCAGCCGCCGGTCGCCTTTTACCAGACGGCCGCTCTCTCTCTCTACTGAAATACCTTTTGGGTTCTGAGTTCGCTCCTGTTTTAACGTCGGCCTCGAGTGACCCGCGACCGTCGACTTGGCTAGCGTCCGCGGCGCGTACAGTAGCTGACTGAGAATGGCGTCCCTCTTGTTCCATGTGTCAAGAGGGCCCTGTCCAGGCACAGCAGGGTGTGTGTGTGTGTGTGTGTGTGTGTGTGTGTGTGTCTGTGTGTGTGTGTGTGTGTGTGTGTGTGTGTGTCTTTATGGCCCTGTAGCCCGCTGGCACTCCACTTCCTGTCAAAATAAAAGGGGGTTAGCTGGCCCCGCTGTACAGCCGTCTGATTGGCTGCGGGGAGACGGGTTGGAAGCTTTGGGTTTATGTACTTGGACGATGGGAGGTTATGGAATGCAAACACAGTTACAGGGTTACCCGCTGTGTGTGTGTGTGTGTGTGTGTGTGTGAGAGTGTGTAGTTCATTCAGTTTCCTCCATGTCCGCGTTCCATCTCTTTCCTCCTTTAGAGAAGATGGATGGCTGCTCATTCATTCATTATTATCATCATCATTCCCCCTGTTGCTGCCTGTCTGTCCCTCCATCCTGTCTGTCCTCCGTTACCCTTCCTCCACATCACAAGTGTGTTTCCAGATCTGCAACAAAAAACCACATGGAAAAGTTGAAGCATCTGGTGCATCCGTTATCGCGTGAACCCACTGGTCTCTCATCTCTCTGATGACATTACTTAATACACACAAAACAATACAAGCAAACACTCCAATAATAAGGCGAACACATACAGGAAGCCTTCCGGGCTTCATCTCAAGTCGACATACATTGTATCAAGGAGATATTCCAGCACTCATGTCATGTGTATGTATGTACTCTATATTGTGTGTTTGCACATGTTAAGTGTGTACCTGCGATATGTATGTGTGTGTCTGTGTGTCTGTGTGAGTGTGTGTGTCTGTGTGTCTGTGTGAGTGTGTGAGTGTGTGTCTGTGTGAGTGTGTGTCTGTGTGAGTGTGTGTGTCTGTGTGTGTCTGTGTGAGTGTGTGTGTCTGTGTGAGCACACAGGTGATCAAAGACCTGCTTTGATGAATGCCAGCTGTCCATACTCGTCGACCATAAATAGGAGTTTCGTGCTCGTAAACCTTTTCAGTTTGTTTCTGGGTAATGGAAAAATACAAATAACACACACCTGCGCACTTCCCCTGCTCTGAAGATTTAGTTCAAATAACTTTTCCATTTGCTACGCTTCTATTAAGTTGACTGATTCTGGTCAACTGGTTTGGAGTCATTTCAACAGATTGATGATTTCTTAAAAGTCATTATAAGTCACGCATCGTCCAGCCTTATACCTGATCTTCTGACGTTCATGGGCCATTCAGTAGTGTGCAGTCTATTCAGTTAATAACCTAAGATGTTTTGTGTGTGTGTGTGTGTGTGTGTGCATGTGTGCAATGATTTGTGTGCAGGTGTGTACATGAGGTTGTTAGAGAGTGTGTACAATGAGTTGATGTGTGTGTGTGTGTGTGTTTGAGAATGCGTACGTAGTGTGTGTGTGTGTGTGTGTGTGCGTGTGCGTGTGCGTGTGTTTTCGTGAATTTGTCGTGTGTGTGAATACCGTTCTGCGGTATGCTGTATCCATTCTCTGCTGTTCAGGACTGTGACAACCCGTTGTCTGTCTCTCCCCCCTGACCCCCTCCCTCCCCTCCCTCCCCCAGCTTGCCCGCCTGGCACCTACAAACCAGAGGTCACCCCGGGGGGCCGGGGCACCTGCCAGCCCTGCCCGGACCCCCAGCACACCTCCCAGCTCGCTAGCACCGCCCTCACTGACTGCGTGTGCCAGCCGGGCTACAGGGCCGTCGGCTGGACCTGCCAAGGTAGGGGCCAGGCTCTCACCCTCACCCAGCCCAGACTCTGGAGCTGGGTGGAGGGATGAGGTGGATGAATGGATGAGGTTGATGGATGAATGAATGAATGGCTGGACTGATGGAAGGACAACAGGCAGGCACACATTTAGTTATGAAATACCCCAGTGACCTAGTTGGATAATTCTTTTAAGGGAGCTAGTTCAGTCCTTAGGTAGTTAGTTTGTCTGTATTTACTCACTTTTTATCTGTGTTGCAATACGAAATCATTTATATTGCGTGATTTGTGTTTCCGAGACATTATGAATAATTATGTGATTCAATGGAAGTGTATTCTTCCAGTAATCTTACACTCCCTCCTCTTCCTCGAAACATAAACTGGAGATTTCCAAATGCTGAAGAGTTCAGCCAACAATAATTTAGTTTGTTTTGTGTTGTCCCACACACACACACACACACCCTGACACACACACAGCTTATCATTTTCTGCTTTAGTTTGAGTCAGGAAAGATAAAGTTCCACACCATGCTTTAATTTGGCTCTTGCCTCATCTTCTTTTGTCGTCCGACTCCAATTCCTCTCTTCTTTCTCTTCTTCATTCTCTTTGTCTCTTTCACCTGACCTCTTCATCATCTCTCCTCCCTTCTTCTCTCCCTCCCCCTCTCCTGTCTCTCCTCCTCCTCCATCTCTTCTCCTCTCCTGCTTCCTACCCACCTCTTGCTTCTCTTCCTCTTCCACCTTCTCTTCTGTTCTAAACTCTCCTCTTCTCCCCCTCATCCTCCACATCCTCCTCTCCTCTCCTGCTTCCTTCTTCCGCCTCCCCTCTTCCTCTTCCACCTTCTCTTCTCTTCTGTTCTAAACTCTCCTCCTTCACCTCCTCCTTCTCTCCTCCTCTCCCCTTCATCCTCCTCTCCTCTCCTGCTTCCTTCTTCCTCCTCCCCTCTTCCTTTTCCACCTTCTCTTCTGTTCTAAACGCTCCTCCTGCTCCTCCTCCTGCTCCTCCTCCTCCTCCTGCTCCTCCTCCTCCTGCTCCTCCTCCTCCTGCTTCTCCTCCTCCTGCTCCTCCTCCTTCTCCTCCTGCTCCTCTTCCTCCTCCTTCTCCTGCTCCTCCTTCTCCTCCTGCTGCTCCTCCTGCTCCTCCTCCTCCTCCTCCTCCTTCTCCTCCTCCTCCTCCAGTCGTGCACTGTCCCAAGCTGTCCCCCCCGGCCAACGGCTTCTTCATCCAGAACGCGTGCAATAACCGTCACGACGCGGCCTGCGGCGTCAAGTGTCTGCCCGGCTTCGACCTCCAGGGCACGGGCATCCGGCTGTGCCAGGCCGACGGCACCTGGTCCGGGACCACGCCCAGCTGCAGGGGTGAGGCTAACACTCTCTACTGCTAAGTTAGCAGTAGAGCTAACCCTAACCCTAACCCTACTGCTAACTTAGCAGTAGAGCTATCCCTAACCCTAACCCTACTGCTAAGTTAGCAGTAGAGCTAACCCTAACCCTACTGCTAAGTTAGCAGTAGAGCTAACCCTAACCCTACTGCTAAGTTAGCAGTAGAGCTAACCCTAACCCTACTGCTAACTTAGCAGTAGAGCTAACCCTAACCCTACTGCTAAGTTAGCAGTAGAGCTAACCCTAACCCTACTGCTAAGTTAGCAGTAGAGCTAACCCTAACCCTACTGCTAAGTTAGCAGTAGAGAGTGTTTGACGAAAGGTTCTAAGTTGGTGCACTGAGATTTTGAAGCTATCCCTTTTCAGCTTGACTTTTAATGTGCTGACGTACACATGATCACACACACGCACACACACACTTAACACCCACGCACACACACACTTAACACCCACACACACACATACAGACTTAACACACACACACACACACATACACACTTAACACCCACACACACACACATACAGACTTAACACCCACACACACACAACCACACACACACAGACACACACATGTCCTTTGTTGTCCTTAAATCCACGGGGCGGTTATCAAAGGGCTCCTGGTCTCCAGCTCTGGAGGTGAATCCCAGTAAGCCTCCCGCGCTGAAGGGCTGCGTCACCGGAGAGGGAGGGCAGCGCGCGGCGCCCTCTCTGGGGGACGGCCGCTAAGACGGCGTGTGAGGCACACAGGGAATGGATCAACAGTCACCCGAGGTGACGGTTGCCGGCCACATGTCTGTGTGTCGGGGGCGGCGGGCTGAGGTCATCGGGAGGCGGCTTTTCCGTTTGCGCCGAGGCTCCCTTGTTCCTCTCTCTCTCTAGCCGGGAGAGAGAGAGACATTAGGAAAGAGAGGAAGAGGGAGGGAGAGAGAGAGAGACATTAGGAAAGAGAGGAAGAGGGAGGGAGAGAGAGAGAGACATTAGGAAAGAGAGGAAGAGGGAGGGAGAGAGAGAGAGACATTAGGAAAGAGAGGAAGAGGGAGGGAGAGAGAGAGAGACATTAGGAAAGAGAGGAAGAGGGAGGGAGAGAGAGAGAGACATTAGGAAAGAGAGGAAGAGGGAGGGAGAGAGAGAGAGAGAGAGAGAGACATTAGGAAAGAGAGGAAGAGGGAGGGAGAGAGAGAGAGACATTAGGAAAGAGAGGAAGAGGGAGGGAGAGAGAGAGATTAGGAAAGAGAGGAAGAGGGAGGGAGAGAGAGAGAGACATTAGGAAAGAGAGGAAGAGGGAGGGAGAGAGAGAGACAGAGACATTAGGAAAGAGAGGAATAGAAATAGAGGAAGAGGTATAGGAAGAGAGGAATTGGGAAAGAGGGAGGTTGAGGGGGAGAGAGAGAGAGACTGGGTGAGAGACATTAGGAAGAGAGGGATTGGTACGAGCGAGCAGGAGAGAGAGACTTTAGGAAGAGAGGGATTGGGAAGAGCGAGCGGGAGAGAGAGACATTAGGAAAAGGGAGGGAGACAGCGAGGGAAGGCTTGTTCCTACAGGATTCATGGAGTTTTGAATGCAGGGTCATGATGTGGGAAAGATAGAGAGAGAGAGAGAGAGAGAGAGAGAGAGAGAGAGAGAGAGAGAGAGAGAGAGAGTGAGTAGAGAGAAGGTTAAACAAATCAATATAAAAAGTTACAGTGCAGTAAGAAGTGAAAGATGTCAAAAGTAAAGGTGAGCCCCATCGAGTACAACAAAATCCGAATTCCCATTCATGTTCTTGCAAAACCTTGAGTTATATGGATACCCAGACAGTAATACTTTACAGTGCATAACTGGTTACATACCTTACTGTGTGTGTGTGTGTGTGTGTGTGTGTGTGTGTGTGTGTGTGTGTGTGTGTGTGTGTGTGTGTGTGTGTGTGTGTGTGTGTGTGTGGGGGGGGGGGGTATATACTTTCCCACATACAGTGAGACTTGTCAGTGATAAATGGGACCTCCCAGCTTGCGTCAAGCTCTGTGACATTCGTAAGAGCATGTGTGTGTGTTTGTGTCTGTCTGTCTGTCCAGGGGTGGCGAGATGAGAAATGATATCCTCCTCACCGCCTTCCCAGACCCCTGGTAAAACGAGAAACAGACAGACACACACACACACACACAAACACACACACACACACACACGCACACACACACTCACACCAAGAATGTATATACAGTCATTACAGTATTTGAAGAGTTATTGAGGAGGCCTAAAAGTGCTGTGCCAGCCACATTCCTTACATATGATTTACTTTGACGTGTGTCTGAGTCAGCTAAGTGTTTTTGAATCCTATGTTATTGCGTTCTCTAGACAGAGATGAAAAAGAAAAAAGGTGTGGACATCTTTCATGACACAGGCATTTGTTTCGGTTTGGTGCTGGATCCCAAAATGTCGGACAAGGTCATGGCTTTAATCCCCAAGGATTAACTAATGTGTTTGCCGGTAGCCGTTAGGTTGAAATGTTTGGAGTTTATAAAAGCTCCCTGTCTTATATCTTATTGATTGGTCTCTTGTGGCAACGAAACTGTACGAAGCTCCGCTCATCTGGCACCTCAGTTAGAGTAAAACAAACGCCCCACCAGGTAGTTGATGTGAACATGTTGGCCTTGCTCTGCAGTTGATTTGCTCGTGCTAAGGCTGTTCTAACAGGTGTTTTCGGTTTTAGTTTGCCGTTCGGTTCTCCTGCGTTGACTTCATTACAGAGGCAGGTTTGGACCATGTGCTCTGGTCACCCAACTGGTTTCACCGCTATTGCTTTGAGGCTCTTCATAGGTAAAACATGCATTTGTTGGACTGTTGTGTTCTTTTTTACCTTAAAATAGCCCACACCTTTTTGGGGTAACTGATCACATCTATCCTCTGCAAAAAAACAGCGAGAGCAAGAAAACCGGATCTAATAATGTTTGGAAATATTATTTCGTGTGATTTTTGAGGAGTTAACTTCCGTCGTTTGTTTTCACTCTTAGATTGTCTTTTGGTTAAATTGGTTAGTCTGTATACATTTAGTTATTTATTTACAGCACAAGTGAAATAATAGACAGCATTGCTCTCTGCGCTGCCCTCATTTTGTGCTCTCCGAGGCAATATGACACGCAATCCTCCGGAAATGAAACTCACCCCAACCCTCACCCTGCAATTAAAACGTCAAAACACCCCCTCTCCCCTGAACCAATACCACCACAATGCCGTGAGTCCCTTCTCACATGTATCCGTGAGGTGGGATACATGTTGGGATGGTGTACAACACGCATGCCCTATACTGGTCCTCCGACCACGACCACTTTGCTCGCAAAGACGCAAATCGAACATTTGTGATGTCACAAACTTCTCCTTTCTTCTTCGTCCTTTTTTGATTCCAGTGCGCTCCTGCCCTCCACTCTCCCGGCCACAGCACGGCTACCTGAAGTGCACCGGGGGAGGTGGAGGTGGAGGTGGAGGTGGAGGTGGAGCTGGAGCTGGAGGTGGAGGTGGAGCTGGAGGTGGAGGTGGAGCTGGGGGTGGAGGTGGAGCTGAAGCTGGAGGTGGAGCTGGAGGTGGAGCTGGGGGTGGAGGTGGAGATGGAGCTGGCGATGGCGGCGCCTCCTACAGGGCGGAGTGCACGGTGGGCTGTGAGCGCGGCTACCGGCTGGAGGGGGGCACCCGGCTCACCTGCCTGGCCGACTCCCTGTGGAGCGGACCCCAACCTCGGTGTGTGGGTAAGCCTTCAAGGACTACATAGACCCCCACCCAACCTACACACCACACACCACACACACACACACACACACACACACACACACACACACACACACACACACACACACACACACACACACACACACACACACACACACACACACACACAGCCACGCTCTGTCCAATGGGTGCATGCAACTACACTGACCTGGGGATTATTTCCCATGATGCAGTGCTTTCCTCCTCACAGATCTACGCACTTTACCCTGAATTGAACCACAACTTGGCCTACTGTTTGTAATGCATCATGGGAAATGAGGACCAGAAACGAACCACTTTCGCAATCATTCTCCCGCACACACACACACACACACACACATATACACACACATATACACAAACACACACACACACACACACACACACACACACACACACACACACACACACACACACACACAGCCCTGCTGTCTGTTTAGCGTCTGCTAATAAATGTCTGTCTAGCATAGTGGGAGAAGATAATATATCAGGAGCCACCTGCCAGTGGCTGTAAAAGAAAAGCTATTTACCTGCAAACCGTAAGTGTATTTCTGTAAAGCGTGTCTTCAGGACATAAGTCCTCAGCATTATGTTTTGTTGGAGCAGAGTAAGAACACAACATAGTAGTTTGAGCAACATTTTTAAACTAATAAGTACCCTTGGGCACACACATGCATGCACACGCACGCACACACACGCACGCACACACACACACACACACACACACACACACTACAGCTACTACGACACACAACCCATATTTTGGGAATGCCCACACACTTCTTAAAACTGCTAGTTGGGTGAAAATATTTTTGTAGACTCAGACTGGCCACAGAGAAGCGCCATGGGTCAATTATGTCAGAACCAAAGTCCAAGTTGTTCAAGTTGCTCAGCCGCAGATCCCCTGCTTCTGTTCTCTGGCCTGCAGTGACTCACTCCTAGTGAATCAGGCCTGTCCTCCACTCTCTGGCCTCCCTCTAGCTGCGCTTTCCCCTTCTCTCTGTCTTTCTGTCTCTCTCTCTCTCTCTCTCTCTCTCTCTCTCTCTCTCTCGCTCTCTCTCTCTCTCTCTCTCTCTCTCTTTCTTTCTTTCTTTCTTTCTCTCTCTCTCTCTCTCTCTCTCTCTCTCTCTCTCTCTCTCTCTCTTTCTCTCTTCCTCTCTCTCTCGCTCTCTCTCTTCCTCTTGCTCTCTCTCTCTCTCTTTCTCTCTTCCTCTCTTCCTCTCTCTCGCGCTCTCTCTTCCTCTTGCTCTCTCTCTCTCTCTTCCTCTCTCTCTCTCTCTTCCTCTCGCTCTCTCTCTTCCTCTCGCTCTCTTTCTCACTCTGTTTGTGTTTCAATTCTTCTTCATCAACATCTTGTTTCATTTATATCATTTACTCGTGGTCGGCCAATAAACGCATCATGTAGGCTATGTCTGTGCCTGTTGCAGAGAAACACACACACACACACACACACACACACACACACACACACACACACACACACACACACACACACACACATCCTTCACACACAGCTTCCCCTTTACATTCCTACAGAAAATTGGCAGTTTCACCTCTGATTTCCTTAATTGTCTGTTTGCTGTTCCTAGCACGTCAGTATGTCTGCAGAGTCACCACATTTATACCTGACTTAGCCTAACCAGGGGAACCCCTCGCTCTGGGAAGGTCTCAGGGGCCTTTGGGGGGTTCCACCTTGACCTTGTGGACCTGCTGGGTTTCACTTTGGGGTCCCTCCAAACTCACCGTCATTAAAAGTGAATAAGTGTGACCTCATCCTCTGTTGATGGACGGAGGGACAGTTGAAGATAGAGAGGGGAGGTACAGAGAGAACGAGAGTGGTTTGAAGAGGAGAACGACGCCGTTGTTTGAGGAAGGTCCTTCTGTAAAAGAGAAAGCGGCATCTTGTTTTAGAAGCTTTCTGCGGCCACGCCTTTGCTTCGCTTTTGTCATTTTATTTTGTGTCCGCTTCAAGCGGTTTTATAACACGCACAGGGCAATTTTTTTTGCAGAGGTTCACCCAAAAGCTCTTTATTTAGATAAGGGCCCCTTTCTCCAACTCTCGACAGTTACAAAGAGAAACATGCTAAGCTAGTATAGGGTCAAGCTAAAACGATGCCAGACTTTTTGGCGTATTCATCTATTTAATCATAAAAAGCTCGATTTATTAATTATTATAAATGATGTCTAAAGTGCTATTTAATCAAACTCACCTCGTCTAGTCTTCTTCCCTGCAGAGGTGCGTTGTCCAATGATGCTGGCCCCGAGGAACGTCGTGCTGTCGCCCCCTGCCTGTGGGAGGAGGTCAATGGCCCAGGGCGCCGTCTGCCTGCTCACCTGTCGCCAAGGTTACCGTCTCCAGGGAGAGAGGCGGGCAGTGTGTCTGAGCACCGGGGACTGGAGCGCTAATGTCCACAGCGTCACCTGCGCAGGTATGTGTGTCTGTATGTATAGATGTGTGTGTGTGTGTGTGTGTGTGTGTGTGTGTGTTAAAGCTTTGACCCCCGATAACTGAAAGACTCGCGACAAATCCCTTTCGAAGTTGTCGGAATGAGTTGTCTTCCCTAACATTCGATTCATTGGTCGACTGTCCCACTCAGTGCTTTCTGAGGACATTTTAAGGAGTGCCGTAACCTTTCTCTTCTGTGTTGGATTCTCACCACCTGAGACGTCAGACGACGAGCACATGTTAGTGCAAAACGAGGGGGAAGCCAGACAAATAAAACACAACAATAAAAACCAGGAGAGCTGGAAATGGAAAAAGGATGGAGTTAGAGAGAAAGAGCAGAGACGGAGATCTACAGAGAGAAGACTGTGGGACAAAGAAATGTTGGACGTGGACATTTCTTTCCATGCTCCTCCCTACCTCCCTCTTCTTCCCCCCCGATCGGGGACTGTGGGAAAGGGTCTAACTCGATTCTTGTGTCGGCGGTCTTTCTTTGGGTTCGTCTAACTCAAACCATGTCTGAACATCGTGGGGTCTGCACAGACCCAGAGGGAAGGGTGGTGGTGGTGGTGGGGGGGGGGGGGGACAGGCACTTCGGAAAAGGTGGCCAGCAAACTCCCTCTTCGCCTCTCTCTCCGCCTTCATCTCCTCTTCATCTTCCTCTTCCGTTGCCGGGGGTAACGAGGAAATGGCAGCTAATGAGCCGGCGAATGTTTCTATGGAGACGTAGGGGTGTCATAAAAATGAAGAAAAGGTGGAGAAATAAAGAGAGAGAAGGGGAGGCAGAGACAGAGAGAGTGGGCGGAGGACATATGAAAAAGTAGCATGAGTCATCATTTTGGTGTTCACTTTTACGATGTTTATTTTGCTCCTTTTTATGGACAATCTGGACTGCTTCGTGTCTGCGATTAGAAAGGAAGAAAGTGGAACGTATATAGAGAGAGTGAGCGAACAGAGAGATACTCAGAGAGTGACAGAGAGAGCAAGAGAGAGAGTTGACTGAAAGACAGTGTTGGAAACAACAGACCAAGACAAATATGATAAGCACAGGCAGAAATCAACCAAACAAGCATGCGTGAACTGAATGAAACTCTTCAACAATCGAAATAAAAAGATGGTGCGGTCACTGTCCCGGTTCCCATGGTGATGACCCTCTCAGAAAGCTATTCCCCCTCCCCCTCTCACCCCCCACCAACCCACTCCCCTGCTCAGAAAAAAGGACAGACACTGATCCATGCCTGTCGATGTGTATAAGAGAGGCCCTGGCTCTCACAAGGGTCCGATCCAGGTTCTGATGGTCTCACTGGGTCTCCTTACGCAACACACACACACACACACACACACACACACACACACACACACACACACACACACACACACACACACACACACACACACACTTTAAAACTGGATTCAATCAGAGGAAATGTTTGAAGGATGATGTAGCCGGATTAGTGTTTTCCAGGATCATGTTGGTTGTGTTATGCTAGAGATCCTAATGTTTAAGCATATATAGTGTTTGTCTTTTTGAAACTGTCCAATCAATCTATCTATCAATAAGTCAATCAAACAGACAATCACACAGTGAGTCAATCAAACAATCTATCAGTAAAACAACTAATAAATCAATCAATCATTCTAAAATATATCCGTCAAACAGCTAACCAATCAATCAACCAATCAATCAATCAACCAATCTATCAGTAAAACAAATGTGAAAACCATAAACAATTATATACAGACTGGAGTAATTAAACCTTCACTATATACCTTTTTTACTTCAACTATGTACTGAACTAGAAAGTTGCTGGAGAATAAAGTGTGCCACGAGTCATTCAAATCTTTCTCTGTATCATTTTATTCTGGTCCACTTTAGTAGCTGTTGTCTGAAAATGATATGGCTATGAATGTAAAAACTATAAAAACGGAGATAGTGGTCAGTGGATAGTTGGACAGGTTTAATACATAGAAAGCAGACAGCTGCTCCCTGTATGACCCTGACGTCGTTCAGACCTGTTATGTGAGCTGGATATTGACCCAAGAGGAGTCCCCAGCGTTGCGTGAGACAGCGAGTGTTAGGGGTCAGGGTTTTCCAACTCCAGCAGTCCAGATATCTCCTGTGACCTTCGACCTCCACCAATGAGCCCCATACAACGTGAGGTAATGTCCACAGAGTGAGAGAGAGGTTATGACTTTCTGTGGCTTGTTGCTGAGCGGACTTAAGTGCACTTTCTCCAAATTCATAATGACCCATAATGAGTGTCTGATGCAGGATGTAATTAGATAGGTCAAAGGTCAGATGACATCGCCTCCTCACCAATTACGCAAAAAATAGAGTGCTGGCTGTGGCCAATGAGTGAATGGAGATTGATTTGCTGTGTGTGTGTGAGCTTGTGTGTGTGTGAGCTTGTGTGTGTGTGTGAGCTTGTGTGTGTGTGTGTGTGTGTGTGTGTGTGTGTGAGCTTGTGTGTGTGTGTGTGTGTGTGTGTGTGAGCGTGTGTGTGTGTGTGTGTGTGTGTGAGCTTGTGTGTGTGTGTGTGTGTGTGTGAGCTTGTGTTTGTGTGTGTGTGAGCTTGTGTGTGTGTGTGTGTGAGCTTGTGTGTGTGTGTGTGTGTGTGTGTGTGTGTGTGTGTGTGTGTGTGTGTGTGTGTGAGCTTGTGTGTGTGTGTGTGTGATCACTATTCATATCACTATTATGGGATGCACCCAGACTCGGAGCCCCCGAGGATGCGGTGTCCGGAGAACGTGGAGGCGGGGACGGACGAGCGCCGCATCACGGCTAATGTCAGCTGGGACGCCCCCAACGCCACCGACAACTCGGGACTAGAGGTCAGAGGTCGTCAAGATGAGATGGGGGGGAGGGGCAGATGGATAAAA
>JACYXH010000232.1:637500-657500 GCA_026745465.1 Lota lota
CACACACACACACGCTCAGCCACACACACGCTCAGCCACACACACGCTCAGCCACACACACACACGCTCAGCCACACACACGCTCAGCCACACACACACACGCTCAGCCACACACACGCTCAGCCACACGCACACACGCTCAGCCACACACACGCTCAGCCACACACACGCTCAGCCACACACACGCTCAGCCACACACACGCTCAGCCACACACACGCTCAGCCACACACACGCTCAGCCACACACACGCTCAGCCACACACACGCTCAGCCACACACACGCTCAGCCACACACACACAAGCTCAGCCACACACACGCTCAGCCACACACACACACGCTCAGCCACACACACGCACGCTCAGCCACACACACGCTCAGCCACACACACACACGCTCAGCCACACACACGCTCAGCCACACACACGCTCAGCCACACACACGCTCAGCCACACACACGCTCAGCCACACACACGCTCAGCCACACACTCTCAGACTCAGTGTTGATGTGGATTGTCCCGCAGCTCCCCAACCTGTGTGAAAGTGAGGACATTTGTAAGCTGGAGGTGAACTCCCAGGGACAGTGTCTGGAGTACAACTACGACTACGACAACGGATTCGCCATAGGTAACACTGTCTGTGTGGATGCACATGCTCTGTCTGTACCTGTGTTCATGGGTCCGTCTGTCTGTACGTACACACGGGTGTCTGTACAAGGGCTCATACCTCTCTGTCTGTGTGTGCGTGCATACGGCACTCTGTATCGATCTAATATAATCCCCTTCTCCCCATGCTAACCTCATCTCTCCTCCCCCTACTTTCCCCTGTGGTCTCCTCTCCATCTCTCCTCCCTCCCTCTCCCCTATGGTGTCTCCCTCTATCCTGCCTCCCTTTCCTCTCCCTGTCCTTCTCTCCCCCTTCTGCCTTCTCTCTCTCTCTCTCTTCCTCTCCCTCCTCCGCTCCATTCGGTGTGTCTTCCTCTCCTCCCTCCCTCCCCCATCTGGTGTCTCCCCCTCTCCTCCCGTCCATCCTGGCTCTCTCAGGGCCAGCGGGGGGGTGGGGCACCCAGGACTACACCTACTTTGACTCGGGCTACGCCTTGGACAGCCGCCCCCCCCGGTCCCAGGAGAGGAGGACCCCCGCCCGCCATCGCACCAAGAGACACCGGCGGATCCGCAGGCCCACCAGGGACCAGAAGATCCAGATCTTCTTCAACATCACCGGTAGGGCGGGGGCTACTATACGTGCCTTAGCAGAACTCGAGTCATGACTCAGGACTTCATGATGATTCACCCCTTTTCCCAATAATAAAATGAGCCCACAATGAAATGTTTAGTTACCTTATTGATGACTTACTACACAGGCCTCATCTGACCAACACACCAAACCATACAGTAATAATGTCTCCTCGTAAGTAGTGGTCACCTGCCATTAGGCCATTCATAGATTTCCTGGATTCATGGATTAATATTTAGTTATTTCATTGGTGGTTTCAAATTCCCAAACAGCGCCTCCCAGTGCCCTGGAGGTAAAATAGCGAGCAGGTAAAAGAAGACTATCTTCTAAATAATAGTTATTTTGTCTTTCTGGGGACTTGATAACCTATCTACCTACCTGACATAACAGATAACGCATGAAAGATCACTAACTGTTTCTCCCCCGTTCTCTCCCCCGTTCTCTCCCGTTTCTCCCCCGCTCTCTCCCGTTTCTCCCCCGCTCTCTCCCCCGCTCCCTCCCCAGCGAGCATCCCCCTGCCCCAGTCGAGGAACGACTCGGTGGAGGCGGCCAACCAGAGGCGGCTCATGCGCACCCTGGAGCAGCTGACCAATCGGCTGAGGCGGACGCTGTCCCGGCAGCCGCTGTCCAGTTTCCACCTGGCGTCGGAGATGATCGTGGCCGACCCCAAGTCCCTGGAGAGCCGGAGGGCCACGCTGTTCTGCCGGCCCGGCTCGGTGCTCAAGGGCCGCATGTGTGGTGAGCGGAGCGAACACCAATCATAATCATTCGTGTTTTCATTGATTGGGGGGCAATATCACACCTCCCTCACTACCAGTGTGTAGCAGCCACCTGGGGGATGCATGGTGTTCGCCACGACCCCACTCTGGCTCTTTAGTGACCACAGGGAGTCAGCTGACCACGGAGTCAGCTGACCACAGGGAGTCAGCTGACCACAGGTAGTCAGGTCCTTGGTTTAACGTCTCAGACCTAATATATAAATATACAGTTAAATATAGCGCTACATTTTACAATGATAACGTGAAGGGAACTTATTTCGATTTTTTTGATTCGGTTGTGGATGCTACACAAATCTAAACAGCTTGTGTGTGTGTGTGTGTGTGTGTGTGTGCGCGTGTGTATATATCTGTGTGTGTGTGTGTATATATCTGTGTGTGTGTGTGTATATATATGTGTTTGTGTGCGTGTGTGTGTGTGTGTGTATGAGTGTGTGTGTGTGTATGAGTGTGTGTGTGTGTGTGTGTGTGTGTGTGTGTGTATGTATGTATGTATGTATGTATGTGTGTGTGTGTGTGTGTGTGTGTGTGTGTGTGTGTGTGTGTGTGTGTGTGCGTGTGTGTGCAGTCCAGTGCCCGGTGGGGACCTACTTCTCCCTGGAGTACCATGAGTGTGAGAGCTGCTGGCTGGGCTCCTTCCAGGACCAGGAGGGCCAGCTGGAGTGCAAGACCTGTCCAGAGGGCACGTCCACCGCCTACCTGCACTCCCGCAGCGCTGCCGAGTGCAAGGGTGGGCTCCACACACACACACACACACACACACACACACACACACACACACACACACACACACACACACACACACACACACACACACACACACACACACACACACACACACACACACACACACTCAAACACACACACACACACACACAGATATATACACACACAGACATATATATAATATATATATTGTGTGTGTATGAGTGTGTGTGTGTGTGTGTGTGTGTGTGTGTGTGTGTGTGTGTGTGCTGCAGGCCAGTGTAAGCCCGGCAGCCGCTCCATGAACGGGCTGGAGACGTGCGAGTCCTGCCCGCTGGGTCGCTACCAGCCCGGGTTCGGCTCCAGGGAGTGCCTGGTGTGTCCTGACAGCACCTCCACCGTCACGCGGGGGGCCGTGGACCAGGCAGAGTGCGGGGGTAAAGCTGTCCGTTTGCACGCTGCGTTGGAGTGATGTGTCTGGGAGATGTCTATACATTTGTGGGTGCTTTCGGAGAGATTAAAACATCGGTCTAATGCTGTTTGTTTCTGTCCTCCTCTCCACCTCCTCTCTCTCCCCATCTTGCCTTTCTACTCTCTGGTTTTATCCTCTCTCATGCACCCCTCTGCCTCTCCTCTCGCCGCTCCTCCTCCTCCTCTGTTCTCCTCTCCCTCTCCTCCTTGTCTCCCCCTCCTCTCTCTCCCTCTCCTCCTCTCTTCTCCCCTCCCCTCTCATCCTTGTCTCCCCCTCCTCTCTCCTCCCCCTCTTCTCTCCTCTGTTCTCCTCCTCTCTCCTCCTCCCCTCTCTTCCTCCTCCCCTCATCACCTCCCCTCTCCTCCTCCTCCTCCTCCCCTCATCAACTCCCCTCTCCTCCTCCTCCTCCTCCCCTCATCACCCCCCCTCTGCTCCTCCTCCTCCCCTCATCACCTCCCCTCTGCTCCTCCTCCTCCCCTCATCACCTCCCCTCTGCTCCTCCTCCTCCCCTCATCACTCCCCTCTCCTCCTCCTCCTCCTCCTCCTCCTCCTCCTCCTCCTCCCCTCATCACCTCCCCTCTGCTCCTCCTCCTCCTCCAGTCCCCTGTATGGCGGGCCGTTTCTCCCGGACCGGTCTGGTGCCGTGTTACCCGTGTCCCAGGGACTACTACCAGCCGGACCACGGCCGCTCCTACTGCCTCTCCTGCCCGTTCTACGGCACCACCACGGTTACCGGGGCGACCGCCATTCAGCACTGCTCCAGTGAGTGCCAAGCCGACAGCGTTGCGCTTGTGCGGGGGATGTTGGAGAACATGTTGGCTTAACTCCTCCCTCTGTTGTCAGTGTGGAGGTTCCCCACTGCTCGCTGCGCCTGTACATGGTATGGAGTCTACTGCTAATGTTGAAAACATCTGGGAAAACTAGCCAGCCCGTTTTGAGGTGGTGCTGAAGATTCAGTTGCACAGTTCTGCACTCAAATTCAGCTAATTAAATTCGGAAACCAGCAGTGAGACAGTGATAACATCTCCCCCCCCCCCTCCGCTGAAAGCCCATCTCAGACATGGCTCTACTTATTTCCAACTCTGTGGTCATGGCTCGACCGAGCAGGGTTTGTGATTGTTATGACGGCTCAGACCAATTGGAAAATGGATTACTGCACTAGGTTGGGGGGCGGGGGTGGTGGGGGGGGGGGGGGGGGGGGGGGGGGGGGGGGGGGGGTAATATGAAATCGAATAAGAATCCAATTGTGCTACCGGGCTTGTGGAAAAAGAAACGGGCCACAAGACGAACGGCGTGGGTAACGCACGGAGGGCACAAGGGAACAGGAACCTGGAAAAGCCGAGGCGGGTTTTCGGCAGGAACTCCCGCGCCCCGGGTCACTGGCGACCCGGGGCGCGAAGGAGGTGCCAGTGGAAAAGTATCCCCCTCTGCCCTCTTTTTTCCCTCCCTCCGTCTAACTTCCCCGCCTACGGCTCCCTCCATCGTAGGCTTCAGCTCCAGTTTTCTGCCCAAGGAGGAGAGCGTGACGTCCCCGCCGGAACCCGCGTCCAACGAGGACTACCAGGCCAGCAGCCAGGTCCGACACCGCGCCGCTCTGGATCTGTCTGGCTGGAGCTGTCTGTCTGGCTCTCTGGCTGGAGCTGTCTGTCTGTCTGTCTGTCTGGACCTCTGTCTGGAGCTGTCTGTCTGTCTGTCTGTCTGGGCCTCTGGCTGGAGCTGTCTGTCTGTCTGTCTGTCTGGACCTCTGTCTGGAGCTGTCTGTCTGTCTGTCTGTCTGTCTGGACCTCTGGCTGGAGCTGTCTGTCTGTCTGGACCTCTGGCTGGAGCTGTCTGTCTGTCTGTCTGTCTGGACCTCTGTCTGGAGCTGTCTGTCTGTCTGTCTGTCTGGACCTCTGTCTGGACACGCCTGTCTGGCTGGAGCTGTCTGTCTGTCTCTCTGTATACGCCTGTCTGTATGTCTGTCTGGATGTCTGTCAGTCTGTCTGTCAGCAAAACCTCACTGTCCTCCATGATAAAGTTGTATTGATTGATACGTTATGTTGTTAACCCAGTCCATCAAAGCCGTTAACTTTGCAGCACATACACAGCAATGCAATAGATATCAATATATATTTATATTAACTGGTGTCATTTCTACCTGTGTGCTGTGAAGCTGCAACCTGATTGGATGTCCCCCACAGGTGTTCCACGAGTGCTTCCTGAACCCCTGTCAGAACAAAGGGACGTGCGAGGAGGTGGGGGCCGGCTACGTCTGCACCTGTATGCCGGGCTTCACAGGTGCACTGCAACCCACATGTTCCCCATCGACTGTAGTCTCGTCGCAAGCGCTGGTTATTTATGAAAACGTCCTTTGTCTCCCCCTAGGGGCCAAGTGTGAGAGTGACGTCGACGAGTGCGACTCGTCCCCGTGTGAGAACGGAGGCGTGTGCAGAGATGGGATGGGGGACTTCCTGTGTGAGTGCAAGCTTGGATTTGTAGGTATGTGCGTTATTCATTTTCATATCTTCTTAAAGTTGACGGGACAAAAAAACTGAACGCTGATCTTATGTTTGGTGATGGTTGGTTTGATTGTGAATAATAAGATAAAAATAATAATAAAAGGGAATAAAAAATAAAGGTGTTGTTTTACAGTCAAACTCAACTGAATATAACAACAACATGAACCCTAGATGAGATTTAATAATCAACATAATACTGACATTATTCGGGCCACGGTCATTTTCTAGCCTAGTGCAGCCGCTGGGATTATGACTCAATCTCACACTCTTATCACACAATCCCTCTATCACACCAAATCTATCACTCTATCACACTCACTCACTATTACTCTCACTCTCTCGCTCTGTAACACACTCACTCACTCTATCACACACTCACTCTATCACACAATCCCTCTATCACACATTCACTCACACTATCACACACTGTCTCACTCACTCACTATCACACATTCACTCACACTATCACACACTATCTCACTCACTCACTATCACACATTCACTCACACTATCACACACTATCTCACTCACTATCACACATTCACTCACACTATCACACACTATCACACATTCACTCACACTATCACACATTCACTCACTCACTCAATTTCCTAACTACCTACTTACCGATGTTAGTAACAGTCAGTCCATAGTTGCATTCTACACAGATCTATTGGGTTGTGGGTATCTGTCTGTATTCTAACGCCTTCACCTCAGCCTTCCCCGCCAGCTAACCTGTGTGTGTGTGTGTGTGTGTGTGTGCGTGTGCGTGTGTGTGCGTGTGTGTGTGTGTGGCGGTCCGCAGGCTCGCTGTGTGAGGCGGAGGTCAACGAGTGTGTGTCCTCGCCCTGTCTCAACGAGGGCGTGTGCGTGGACCGGGTCAACGGGTTCACCTGCAGCTGTGCCGTAGGCTTCACAGGTCAGGGTCTAGACAGGACTCACCTTCACAGGTCAGGGTCTAGACAGGACTCACCTTCACAGGTCAGGGTCTAGACAGGACTCACCTTCACAGGTCAGGGTCTAGACAGGACTCACCTTCACAGGTCAGGGTCTAGACAGGACTCACCTTCACAGGTCAGGGTCCAGACAGGACTCACCTTCACAGGTCAGGGTCTAGACAGGACTCACCTTCACAGGTCAGGGTCCAGACAGGACTCACCTTCACAGGTCAGGGTCCAGACAGGACTCACCTTCACAGGTCAGGGTCTAGACAGGACTCACCTTCACAGGTCAGGGTCTAGACAGGACTCACCTTCACAGGTCAGGGTCTAGAGAGGACTCACCTTCACAGGTCAGGGTCTAGACAGGACTCACCTTCACAGGTCAGGGTCTAGACAGGACTCACCTTCACAGGTCAGGGTCTAGACAGGACTCACCTTCACAGGTCAGGGTCTAGACAGGACTCACCTGCTACATTCTCCTTCACGGTGCTGCTGATCACACTGTGTCACGGCTCGGGGGGTGTGCATGAGTGCTGGTCCAGTCACCTCGTTAGGATAACGAGGTGACTGACTCGTTAGGATAACGAGGGACACCTGAGCTACCCTGAGATATATGCTCTGTATCTTTTCTCTCTCTTTCAATCCGTCTTCCCCGGCACGAAACCCCCGTAAGAATATTTATAGACTATAAATTATCGGTGTATTAATTGTGTGTTAATTATCTGTAATAGTAGTTTCCAAAGTTATATATGGATATAGTTTTTATTTGTCTTTGGTCTTTTTGAGCCAGCGCAGGCCTATATCCGAAGGTTAAAGGACACAGTGTGTTTGACGTGCACGTTGAACCTCCATTCCTCTCAGGCTCTCGCTGTGAGCTGCAGGTGGACGAGTGTCTGTCGGGCCCCTGTCTGAACGGCGGGGCCTGCGAGGACCTGCCCGCCGCCTACTCCTGCACGTGTGCCATGGGCTTCTCCGGGGAGCGCTGCGAGGTGGACGTGGACGAGTGCCACAGCGCCCCCTGCCTGAACGGAGGGTCGTGTCACGACGCGGTTAATGACTTTAGGTTAGTATGAGACATGTATTTATCTCATACACTGGTGGGGCTGAAGCGGGTATAAAACGTTGAGTGAAATGTAGTTGGGTGACATGTTTTTATTCTGTCCCTGTTTCCTAAAATACCGTTTACCGATGTTGAGATCCTCAGATTCTGCAATTTTACAATTAAAACGGTGCTATTTGAATACGTTTGATAAACATACTATTTATAAATGGTATCCAAGAAATAATTAATCTGTTATTTTTAGTGAGGTGAAATGCTTCGAAGAGTGAAAATAGTGTTTAATCAAATAACTGACATATATGGCTATAACTAATGATGAAGTCTTCTGGTCAAACTGAAGACCTCATCCTGTTTGCTCATCATATCTAATCTACTGGTTCAACTCATTCATTAAAATACAAACCAAATGAGCCTCTACCTTGACTAAAGGCCTTTATCACAGAGGCATAACAGAAGGGGAATCGTGGAAATAGTGTGACGATCGAAGACATGAGTTTGAAGACATGGCTCCAAACCTTGCCCAGTTCTAATTGGTTTCGTCGAGAGAGAGAGAGAGAGAGAGAGAGAGAGAGAGAGAGAGAGAGGGAGGGGGGGAGAGAGAGAGAGACAGAGAGAGAGAAGAGAGAGAGACAGAGAGACCGAGAGAGAGAGACCGACAGAGAGAGAGAGAGAGACAGAGGCCGAGAGAGAGAGACAGAGAGAGAGAGAGAGACAGAGAGAGAGACAGAGAGAGAGAGCTAACGAAGCCAACTGACCAGTCCCGTGTGTGGGTGCAGGTGCCAGTGTGTAGAGGGCTACCACGGGCGTCTGTGCGAGGTGGACGTGGACGAGTGCGAGCCCAACCCGTGCATCAACGGCGCCAGCTGCCTGGACGGCCTGGGCAGCTTCACCTGCCGCTGCCTCCCTGGGTTCAACGGGACCAGGTGTGAGACAGGTACTCTCTGGGACCAGGGGACGTGTGGCCAAAGGCAAACGTTTGAAGCATGCGTGTGACGACACCACGAGATTGATCCTTTCTGTCATTGATCCAGTGGACTTGTCGATCTGTGTCCCCTTCCCCCCCGGCGGGCGCCACAGAAATGTCCGCCGCCTTCAACCTGGACTTTGAGGTGTCCGGTATCCACGGTTACGTGATGATGGACAGCGTGATGCCCACGCTGACGGAGATCACGTGCACGTTCTGGATGAGGTCGTCGGACACCACCAACTACGGCACGCCCGTGTCCTACGCCGTGGAGGGCAGTGACAACGCCTTCCTGCTCATCGACTACAACGGGTCAGCCAGTGGGACGATACACACGCGCACGCCAGCAGAAACACACACAGTTCCTTCGTTTAGTACGGCCAGGGTGTGAGGCGCCATGACCGTTCCAAACACACAGTTCCGATTGTAAATACCATGGTGAAGCTGGTCTGTACGCATTTAAATCCCTGCTTTATTTAAAATCGTCTCGCTTCAAAGTTATTTATTAGTTATAGCTTTTTTCTCCGATGTTTTCACATTCACGTCACTCTTAATTCATTCATTAACTCATTCATTCAGTCACCCTCTAGTGGCTTCTTTTGCCGTTGTATCAGTGGTTTCCCAACCCTCTCGCCCCGCCCTGTAGCTGGGTGCTGTACGTCAACGGGAAGGAGCGGATCACAGACTGTCCCGCCGTCAACACGGGCCACTGGTACCACGTGGGCGTGTCGTGGCGCAGCTGGGACGGCGACTGGAGGCTCTACATCAACGGCAAGCCGTCCGACGGAGGCAAGGGCCTCTCGGTGGGCTCCTCCATCCCAGGTAGGACGCTCCTCCATCCCAGGTAGGACGCCCCGGCCTGGAGAGAACGGCCTGCTGAAAGAAATGAAATGTGTGACTGTTGTTTCATTTCTCTTGCCATGGCGGTGTATCAGTTGAGCACAGTGACCGACAGCAGAAACCATTTAATAGGGTTCCAGTTTATTCAAAGAGGACTTTGATGGTAACGGCATTAGTAAGCCATGGGTCATTGACATGACCCATGAATGAGTCTTCCAACAGAAGATAATATTTGCTATGTCGCCCACTGTGAAATAAAAGAGAGGGCATTGGATGGATTTGACCTTTGACCTGCAGGTGGCGGTGCCCTGGTGCTGGGTCAGGACCAGGACCGGAGGGGAGAGGGCTTCAATCCCGTCGAGTCGTTTGTGGGTTCCCTCAGCCAGCTCAACATCTGGGACCGGGTTCTGACCCCTCAGCAGGTACCAAACACTCAAACCAAGGGCCAATAGGAAGCCACCAAACACTCAAACCAAGGGCCAATAGGAAGCCACCAAACACTCAAACCAAGGGCCAATAGGAAGCCACCAAACACTCAAACCAAGGGCCAATAGGAAGCCACCAAACACTCAAACCAAGGGCCAATAGGAAGCCACCAAACACTCAAACCAAGGGCCAATAGGAAGCCACCAAACACTCAAACCAAGGGCCAATAGGAAGCTACCAAACACTCAAACCAAGGGCCAATAGGAAGCCACCAAACACTCAAACCAAGGGCTAATAGGAAGCTACCAAACACTCAAACCAAGGGCCAATAGGAAGCTACCAAACACTCAAACCAAGGGCCAATAGGAAGCCACCAAACACTCAAACCAAGGGCCAATAGGAAGCTACCAAACACTCAAACCGAGGGCCGATAGGAAGCCACCAAACAAGCCTTCTCATGTGTGTGTGTATGTGCGTGAATGTGTTTGTGTATGTGTGTTTGTGTGTGCGTGTGTTTGTGTATGTGTGTGTTTGTGTATGTGTGTTTGTGTGTGCATGTGTATGTGTGTGTGTGCGTGTGTTTGTGTGTGTGTGTGTTTGTGTGTGTGTGCGTGCGTGTGTGTGTGTGTAGATCAAGGTTCTGGCCAGCAGCTGCCCCGCCTCCCATGTGACCCACCGGGGGAACGTCCTGGCCTGGCCTGACTTCCTCAACGGACAGATGGGCCGAGTCAAGACCACCCCTGGCAGCATCTTCTGCGCCGGTGAGTAACTGCACTGTGACCTTTAACCTTTGCCCAACCATTACTTTTTATTAAAACGGACACTTTGAAAACATCCAACATGAGGGTCTTATAACCGATGTGATTCAAAATATAGAAAAGGCTTCAGTTTGACGCACTACTCAATGACCTGCACAACTATTTGTGTAGTCGATGATGAACCGTCATGACGACGATCAACCGTTGGCTCTAGAAGAAGACATTGTTGATGCATGGGTTTACGCCTACGGCTCTATGGGAGGCGGCGTCGACCAATCACATTCCGGATGAGCTCACCACTGCGACCTTCTTACCCAGACTGCCCCCAGCTGGAGAGCGCCGTGGCCCACCTGAGGGCCTCCACGGTGGAGGTGAGCCCGGGGGCCCAGGTGCAGCTGTCCTGCGACCCCGGCTTCTACCTGCTGGGGGAGCCCGTGCTGCAGTGTCAGAACAAGGGGCAGTGGAGCCACCCGCTGCCCCGGTGTGAACGTGAGTGGGGGGGGGTCCGCTTTCCTGGGGAGGATCTCTTGTTATTGTAGGGTGTATTTATTACTAGGTATTCACACAAGCAAGCATACACACACACACACGGACAAACACACACACACAGTGCAGTTGACTCCGCTCGGTCGTCCACTTATTTGACCTTCCTGTGACCTATGACCCCCGACCCTCATCCCAGGCGTGTCGTGCGGGCCCCCGCGGCCCCTGGAGCACGGCTCCTTCCAGGGGAGTGACTTCCTGGCGGGCAGCTCCGTGGTGTACCAGTGCAGCGCGGGCTTCTACCTGCTGGGCGACGCCCGCATTCACTGCACCAACAGCGGGAAGTGGGGCTCCAACCTGCCCGCCTGCCTGGGTACGCAAGCTCCCTGCACTCACTCACGGGTCACTCATGTGTGGATCACTCACGGATCACTCATGGATCACTCATGTGTGGATCACTCATGGATCACTCATGGATCACTCATGTGGGGATCACTCATGTGTGGATCACTCATGTGTGGATCACTCATGTGTGGATCACTCATGGATCACTCATGGATCACTCATGTGTGGATCACTCATGTGTGGATCATTCATGTGTGACTCGTGTGTGGATCACTCATGGATCACTCATGTGGGGATCACTCATGTGTGGATCACTCATGGATCACTCATGTGTGGATCACTCATGGATCACTCATGTGTGGATCACTCATGTGTGGATCACTCATGTATCGATTTATTATAAAAATTAGAATACAAATATAAAAAATATTGTTATTAGCATTAATACACATATGTTGTTGTACATTTATTATCATTTTTTTGTTATTAATTTTTCCTTTATTTCCAAAATATGTTTACACAGAGGCTAGGGATGGCAATCAAAGCAATTCATATGAGGTTGTGTTGGCCTGTGTAAAATACATTCTGCGACTAGATAGGGAGTGTTCAGTTACTACTGTGTGGTCATGGTTGTGCTTTTAGACTTGAGAAGCTTTATGTTCCCTGTTCATTTGTGTGTGCGCGTTTGTGTGCGTGTGTGTGTGTGTTTGTGTGTGTGCGCGTTTGTGTGTGTGTTTGTGTGTGTGAGTGCGTGTATGTGTTTGTGTGTGTGTGTGTGTGTGTGTGTGCGTGTGTGTGTGTTTGTGTGTGTGTGTGTGTAGACGTCGATGAGTGTGCTCTTGGGTCTGACTGTGATAAGCACTCCAGCTGTCAGAACACAGAGGGCTCGTATGTCTGCAGGTGCATCCATCCTTACAGCGGCAACGGCAAGAACTGCACAGGTACATTACATCATTACACCCCCGTCTGTCCATCCCCCCGTCTGTCCATCCACCGTCTGTCCATCCCCCCGTCTGTCCATCCCCCCTGTCCAACCGTTGGTCCATCTTCCATCATTCAATGGATGAAAACATGGATACATGTCTGTACCGTATGTCTGTAGACAAATATTACAATATTCTGACTGTGTGTGTGTGTGTGTGTGTGTGTGTGTGTGTGTGTGTGTGTGTGTTTGTGCACCAGAGCCGGTGAGATGTGTGGATCCAGGGTTCCCAGACTTGGGCCACAGAGAAGGCACTAACTTCCTGATGGGCGGTGAGGTGGTCTTTGGCTGCCAGGAGGGCCACGAGCTGATTGGATCTTCCCATCTTCAGTGCATGGAGACAGGAAGCTGGAACAGACCTGCCCCGTACTGCCAAGGTAGGTTCAGTCCCAAGCATTTACCATTATTCCACACAATAACACACAATATGCAACAATATATACTTAATTATCCATGAATTCAGTTCAAAGCATTTGGCTCATAGTTGTTGAATGTGTAACACACACTAACATTTGGTTTAACTCATGACTCGTCATTTGTAGCACATGTCAGACCAACTAGTACTTCATTCACTAGTTGAAGAACAAAATAACATCAAACACTATCAGCAAGAAACAGGCGACAGTTGGCAGTTCTTGCCAGCGACAGCGAGAACTGCACAGGTACATTACATCATTACACCCCCCCGTCTGTCCATCAGGAGGCGCCATTATCTCTGTTAAGAGAGTAAGAGACAATAAAACGTCACACAGATGAGGATATAAAAACAAAACGGCTGAAACACAGCTTTGTTTCATGAAGGTAATTCAACGATATATCGTTTACCTGTCCATAATCTGTTTTAGCTTAGCTTGCCTACATTTCTTTGTAATGCCATTGAGTCCTGAGTATCGTTCACATCGTGAAGTAGCATTATATTAACACCATTTGATTTGAAATTAAATCATTGTTGAATTCTGCAGCCATACATCTGATTCTATTCAGCATCTCTATATTTGCACCTCTTCTTCCAAGCGACATCACACGGTGTGTGTGTGTGTGTGTGTGTGTGTGTGTGTGTGTGTGTGTGTGTGTGTGTATAGGGTGGCCATGAGCCAGTCATGTGTTGTGGCAGTGTATGCGGATATTATAATGTCGACAGTAGGATTCACATTAATTCGTTGAAACACGCAGGGGCACTGAAGTCACACATACACATGAATATACATGAGTACATGTGTATGTGTGTGTATGTTTATATGTGTGAACACACATGTAACATGTACATTACAGTATGTACACACAAACTCCAGTGTGGACCAAAAGAAAACGTGGTGAGAAATTATTTTGAGAATGTACACCTCTATAGGTAAAGACACACACTCACACGAGAAGACACACAAAAACAGAAACAGTAACACATGGACGTACACGCACACCTCCACCAAGACACGGCA
Organism: Lota lota; assembly: GCA_026745465.1. NCBI lineage: Eukaryota > Metazoa > Chordata > Actinopteri > Gadiformes > Lotidae > Lota > Lota lota. The sequence continues at coordinate 651,421 of JACYXH010000232.1, forward strand.
CACATTCCACCTATACATATAAACACATGCGCACACACACACACACACACACACACACGATGCACTCAGATCGCTGTCACGTGCCCAGGCCCTGGTGTAGTGAAGGGCTGATTGTACGGACAGCTGTGTCTTTGTTGAAGGAGATGAGGGCCTGAAAGGACTGCTACAGGAGGATCACACTCAGAGAGAGAGAGAGAGAGAGAGAGAGAGAGAGAGAGAGAGAGAGAGAGAGAGACAGAGAGAGAGAGAGAGAGAGAGAGAGAGAGAGACTGCATTTCAGCCCTAATGGTTTGTGTGCTGTATCACCAGCTGAGGCCATCCTAGCAGACTCATTGACAGCGTTTATAATGTAAATGTATGAAGGTCGTTCAGTTGGCTTGTTAGAGCTTCTTTCCCAGTGTTTCTGAAATTGTGGTTAACATTTAAACAACATTAAAAAAATAAGTTTTATGAACAAGGTTATAGTCTATATTTCTCGCTACATAGGAATAATTTCTCTCTATATTTACTGTAATTTAATCTAGTCTAATTCAATCCAGTCTAATCTAATCGAATAAAGTCTAATGTAGTATAATATAAAACAATCTATTGTAATCTAGTCTAGTATAGTATAATCGAATCTGGTCTAAAATAAACAAATGTAATAAACCATATCTAATCTAGCCTAATCTAACCTAACCTAATTCAACCTAAGAGGTAATCATTTAAAACCTAACCGATTCTAATGTAACGTAAGGAAACCAATCCAGTCCCACCTTATCTAACAATGTAACGTTAGCTAACCTAAAGTAATGGCTGTCAACTCATCTCACTGCTCGCTTCCCCCCAGCCCTCTCCTGTCCTGTTCCCTCCGTTCCAGCCAACTCGGACATGAAGGGAGATAACTTCACCTACGGAAGCAAGGTGACTTTCAGGTACCTTCTGCCCCCTCGATTACAGCAACACGAAACAGACAAACACACAGAAGACCAGGAAGCATGTTGTGTTGTGTGTGGGTGTGAATAAATGTGCGCATCGAAGGAGGTGGAACCAGAATCAACATGCTCCATTCTAACCTCGCCAAGAGGAAAGGAGGAGTGACCTTTAAGGAATAGAGGAGATTTACCGGAAAGTGTCCCAGTGTGTCATCCTTTAGGTGGCCGGAGGAGATTGTTATTCAGTGTATCATGTGACACACATTGTCCCAGGCTCCAATCAGAAGGGAGTGGACGGGTTTTGTTCGGTTTTAACTTGTTTATGCATGTGCTTCAATGTTTGTTTGCTTACCTGTGTTCGTTGTGTGTTGTGTGTGGGTGTGTGCGTTCATGTGTGTGTGCGTGCCTGTGTGTGTGCATGTGCTTGCGCATGCTTGCGTGCTTGTGTGTATGTGTGTACGTGCGTGTGTTGTGTGTGTGTGTGTGTGTGTGTGTGTGTGTGTGGGTGTGTTGTGTGTGGGTGTGTGCGTTCATGTGTGTGTGCGTGCCTGTGTGCGTGTGTGTTTGTGTGTACGTGCATGTGTGTGTGTTGTGTGTGGGTGTGTGCGTTCATGTGCCTGTGTGTGCGTGCGTGTGTGTTTATGTGTGTACGTGCGTGTGTGTGTGTGCGTGCATGTATGTGTGTGTGTGTGTGTGCGCGTGTGTGTGTTTATGTGTGTGTGTGTTTATGTGTGTGCGTGCGTGTGTGTGTGTTTATGTGTGTGTGTGTGTGTGTGCGTGTGTTTATGTGTGTGTGTTTATGTGTGTGTTTATGTGTGCGTGCGTGTGCGTGTGTTTATGTGTGTGTGCGTGCGTGTGTGTGTGTTTATGTGTGTGTGTTTATGTGTGCGTGCGTGTGCGTGTGTTTATGTGTGTGTGCGTGTGTGTGTGTGTGTTTATGTGTGTGCGTGCGTGTGTGTGTGTTTATGTGCGTGTGCGTGTGTTTATGTGTGTGTGTGTGTGTGTGTGTGTGTGCGTGTGTTTATGTGTGTGTGCGTGCGTGTGTGTGTGTTTATGTGTGTGTGCGTGTGTGTGTGTTTATGTGTGTGTGCGTGCGTGTGTTTATGTGTGTGTGTGTTTATGTGTGTGTGTGTGTGTGTGTGTGCGTGCGTCTCCCCCCCAGCTGTAGGAAGGGCTTCCTGCCCCAGGTCCCCTATGAGTTCCAGTGTCTATCCAGCCAGAGGTGGAGCGGCTCTCCGCCCACCTGCCACCCCGTCTCCTGCGGCAACCCTCCGCCCGTGCAATGTGCCCACTACACCCTCCAGGGCACCACCTACCTGTCGGTGGTCAAGTACACCTGCGGCGACGGCTACAGGTACAAGAGATTCGCCGCCATTGGCTTGTGAATGGCTCACCGTTGGCAGATCGGCCCTCTCTGCAGAGGTGTCCGCGTGGGACAACCACGGGCCTCGGCCGTAACACTAAGCGAGGGTGCTCCTTTATGTACCAGGCACCCAACTAGTGCAGATCTACTGGCCGCGCTACCTCCACTCCCTCCCATCCCTCCCCTCCACTCCCTCCCCTCCCCTCCTCCCCTCCCTCCCTCCCCTCCACTCCCTCCCCTCCACTCCCTCCCATCCCTCCCCTCCACTCCCTCCCCTCCCCTCCTCCCCTCCCTCCCTCCCCTCCACTCCCTCCCCTCCACTCCCTCCCATCCCTCCCCTCCACTCCCTCCCCTCCCTCCCTCCCCTCCACTCCCTCCCCTCCCCTCCACTCCCTCCCCTCCACTCCCTCCCCTCCCTCCCTCCCCTCCACTCCCTCCCCTCCCTCCACTCCCTCCCCTCCACTCCCTCCCATCCCTCCCCTCCACTCCCTCCCCTCCCCTCCTCCCCTCCCTCCCTCCCCTCCACTCCCTCCCCTCCACTCCCTCCCATCCCTCCCCTCCACTCCCTCCCCTCCCCTCCTCCCCTCCCTCCCTCCCCTCCACTCCCTCCCCTCCACTCCCTCCCATCCCTCCCCTCCACTCCCTCCCCTCCCTCCCTCCCCTCCACTCCCTCCCCTCCCCTCCACTCCCTCCCCTCCACTCCCTCCCATCCCTCCCCTCCACTCCCTCCCCTCCTCCCCTCCCTCCCTCCCCTCCACTCCCTCCCCTCCACTCCCTCCCATCCCTCCCCTCCCATCCCTTCCCTCCCCTCCCTCCCTCCACTCCTTCGCCTCCCTCCCCTCCCCTCCACTCCCTCCCATCCCTCCCCTCCCCTCCTCCCCTCCCTCCCTCCCCTCCACTCCCTCCCCTCCACTCCCTCCCATCCCTCCCCTCCCCCCTCCCATCCCTTCCATCCCCTCCCTCCCTCCACTCCTTCGTCCCCCTCCCCTCCCTCCCTCCCCTCCACTCCCTCCCATCCCTCCCCTCCCCCCTCCCTCCACTCCTTCGCCTCCCTCCCTCCACTCCTTCGCCTCCCTCCCCTCCCTCCACTCCCTCCACTCCCTCCCCTCCACTCCCTCCCATCCCTCCCCTCCCCCCTCCCATCCCTTCCATCCCCTCCCTCCCTCCACTCCTTCGCCCCCCTCCCCTCCCTCCCTCCCCTCCACTCCCTCCCATCCCTCCCCTCCCCCCTCCCATCCCTCCCCTCCCTCCCTCCACTCCTTCGCCTCCCTCCCTCCCCCCCTCCCCTCCCTCCCCTCCCTCCCATCGCATGATGTGGCCTGTGAAGGCCTCTCTGAGCTCCATAACCACAAGGGACCCGGCGTGACGTGTGTTTGTGGTCCAAAGGCTCCAGGGCGCGGTGGAGCTGGTGTGTGAGGACACGGGCGAGTGGAGCCGGCCCGTTCCACGCTGCACGGGGGTCCTCTGTCCCGAGCCCCCCCCGCTCACGCACGCCGTGACCTCGGGGGAGGGCCACACGCTGGGAGACGAGGTGCACTACCTCTGCAAAGAAGGGTGAATGTGAATGTCCGTTCTTTATGGAGGCGTCCTGGAACGCGTTATCTTTACAGATGCCTTACTGAACTTCTGTCCTGACTAGTAGATGCTAATGTGTACTTGTACCTTGATAGAAGAAATGCATGTATATATATGTATTCGTTATTCTGTCTAGCGTAACTTAATTTAAGTAACTTAAAGGAACAGATAGATTCGATTATTTGTTTCCTTGTTCATTTAAAATGATCTTAAATCGAGGAAATCACCGGCAACAACAAAACAATCAGCTAACCGGTTTGACCGTCTCCTTCAAACCGTAGCTACACCCTTATTGGCTCGGAGACCAGGGAGTGTCTACCGAGCGGCCAATGGAGCGAGAGCTCCGCCCAGTGCGTCCCCCGCTCCTGCGGGCCCCCGCCCGCCGTGGATCACGCCGAGCCCTACGAGGGCCACCAGCTGTTCGGGGACACGGCCAACTACTACTGCGTGGACGGCTACGCCGCCGCCAACAACTCCAGGATGGTGTGCAACGCGCACGGCGCGTGGGCGCCCCCCGACGGCCAGGAGACGCCGCGCTGCATCGCCAACTTCTGCCTGCACCCGCCCGAGCCGCCTCACGCCATCCTGGACGCCGTCCGCAAGCCCAAGTACGCCAGCAACACCGAGGTGGCGTACAAATGCGAGGAGGGCTTTGTGCTCAACGCCACGGCGACGCTCAGGTGCGTGGTGGGCGGGGAGTGGGAGCCGTCGCCCTACGAGGTGGGCTGCGTGCCGGTCCGCTGCGCCAAGCCGGAGGGCGTCGAGCGGGGCTACGTCAGCGGGAACAACTACAGCTTCGGCGCCGTGGTGGCGTACAGCTGCGACCGGGGCTTCCTGATCCGAGGGGAGAAGAGGCGGACCTGCAAGGCCAACGGCGCGTGGGGCGGGCCGCTGCCCACCTGCGTCCCCGTGTCCTGTGCCGTCCCGCCGAGCCTTCGGAACGGGTACATCCAGGTAGGGCACGCGACGGGCGGAGAACTGTTGTGCTTTGATGTGCCGTGGGGATGGAACCCACTACCTTGCGGCTAGGAATCAAACACAATAGCTTCTGCCCTCTGATCCCGTTTCTCATCCAGCTTGTTGTTCAGTACGTTGAGTCTTCCCGTCTTTCCTCACTTTGTGTTGTCCGCAGAGCAAAGGGCGCTTCACCTACAACAGCAGGGTGACGTACGCCTGCAACGCGGGCTACCGTCTGCTGGGCCGCCCCGACCGCGTGTGCCAGGCCAACCGCCAGTGGTCCAACACCGAACCCCCGTCCTGCGTCCTGCTGAGGTGCGACCCCCCCCCTGACGTGGTCCACGGCCGCTACACGGGCGCGGCGTTCGAGGTGGGCCAGAAGGTGCGCTACGCGTGCGACGAGGGCTACGAGCTGGCCGGCGAGCCCGTCTGGACCTGCCTGAAGTACGGCAGGTGGGACCAGAGCCGGCGGCCGCGCTGCACCCCGGTCCGGTGCCCCGAGCCCCCGCTGGAGGAGGGCCACCTGGTCCTCAGGGCTCTGGAGGAGGACCCGGGCACCGTGGAGCTGTCCTGCGAGGACGGCTACGTCCTGCGCGGGCCGCGGACCCTGCGCTGCTCCGCCTCCCAGGAGTGGAACGACACGTTCCCCGCGTGCGAGAGGGTGGCGTGCGGCCCGCCGCCGGCCGTGGCGTACGGCGGGCCCTCGTCCCCGACCGCCGCGCAGCCCTTCTACTACGGCGCCGAGGTGGCCTACTCCTGCATGGACGGGTTCACCCCCGCCAACGAGGACCGCGTTTCCTGTCTGGCCAGCGGACAGTGGAGCACGCCGGCCCCCAGGTGCGTCTCGGTGGAATGCCCCCAGCCGGCGGAGATCCCCAGCGGCGTGCTGGACGTGCACGGCCTGATGTACCTCAGCACGGCGCAGTACAGCTGCAGGCCGGGCTACGCCCTGGTCGGCAACGCCACCCTCATCTGCGGAGACGGCGGCCTCTGGGTCGGGGGTCTGCCCTCCTGCCGCCCCGTGGAATGCTCCGTCCCCAAGGCGATAGCCGACGGCACGGTGGCTTACCAGCAGCTCCAGTTCGGCCACGGCGCCGTCTACTCCTGCCGGCGCGGCTACCGTCTCCAGGGCCCGGAGGAGCTGACGTGTTTAACCAGCGGCCAGTGGGACTCGGAGCCGCCCGCCTGTGTGCAGATATCCTGCAGCGCGCCCCGGCCCCTCGACAACGGCTTCGTGGAAGGACTGGAGCACCGCTTCGGCGTCACCATCT
>JACYXH010000232.1:662500-810000 GCA_026745465.1 Lota lota
TAACATGGGCAAAGATGTGCACTGAGAAGGTGTCGATAAAGCTTTGACTTAAGTTTTGAAGTTTCAGCGTTGAGACGAGAAGACGGTCAGCTGGTAGTGATAGGAAGGGCGGAGGGATTGACAGCAAGAATCAGGCGTTGAAACACAACAAGCACCTGTTTTCTTACTCGACAATCGAATAGGCCCTATACGCTCTCAATTGTATTATGAAAGACAGTAGATTGAGAAAATAGATTTGGTTTCAAGTAACATCAGTGTAGCAGGGTCTCCTGCAACAGGCCACCTAGGTGGCTTCACTGGGCCGAGCACCAGGACACAGGTTGGTGTTCAGTTAAACCGGTTCATTGGAGATGTTGAGCGATAGAGCAGGTGTGCCATGCTGGGACCTGTCAGAGCTCTCTTCAGTGTGTGTGCTGATGCCTGGTTTAACCGGTCTGCCTGGATTTTCCACTGCACCACAGGTGTGCAGCCTCACCCAGCCCCAGTCTAATCGGTCGGACTCTGGCCAGGGTCCTTTCTCAATCAGCGTTCTTGTCTGTACTCGTGGTCTCGTGGACTTGTGGAAATGTCACCAGTCGCAGCCCAAGTTCTGTTTCATTCAAAAGTCTTCATCTAGCCAAGCACACCCCTAATGCCCCAGTGCATGTGGGGATGCCCATTTTATGGAGCATGCATCGGCAGGTGACTGGTGCGGACTGGAGCGGCAACGGCGAAAGAGAAAACTCACGACTGCTAGTTATAGTTCTGATAGATTTGTATGCTTTTTTGTCAAACTTTCTAATGTCTGATGTCGAATTTTGTCTTTCGTTCACCAACGTCCTCAACAACAACCCTCCACAACCTTTTTCCCGCCACTGGCTTTTTATATGTAGGCTACAGATATCGGGACACTCCAAATATATACATGAATAATTGTTCAATTAAAACTAAAAGAGAGCAGGGTTGTGTTTTATTTCATATTTCGTTTTATTGGGTGAAGATAACCCCAGTGTTGCCAAGACGAGCTCAGATGGTGAGGTCATGGAGTACGCAGCTGTTCCAGCTGCAGAATGACTCCACTGCGTCCTCGGGAGTTCGTTCTCCCGAGGTGAACTAGCACGAATGTCGAACTTCACCTACTTGGTATTGAGGCTGCTTGAACCAGCCATCAACCACAGACACGCTCCACGATCAGATCTATTTATCTAGCTCTACATTTGACAGCTCTGTTTCACGCGGAAACAAATGAATACTATGTTCAACTAAGACTAACCTTTCTCCCCAGCTTTGTCTTGCGGGCCCCCTCCCTCCGTAAAGCATGCCCTCTCTGAGGTCACGGGGGAGACGTTTCTGAGCAGTGCCAGCTATGTGTGCGATGCAGGCCTGCAGCTGATTGGTCCAAAGACTCTGACCTGCAGGGCTAATGGCACATGGAGCGAGCCCACCCCAGCCTGTGACGGTAAGCTACGCTTAAGCTAAGCTAAGCTAAATCCAAATCACAGATTACATACAAAAAAAGGTTATATTGCTGTGTTTGTAGTTTTGTTTGGTTTATAATAAGTATTCTGATGAGTATAACTGACATTTTAGTACTTAACGGTCTGTAGCATTCAGAACTTCAAAAACAGTAGTGGCACCAGTGTGCGAACCGTTTAGCTGAAATAGGCAGAATGAAACAAATAATGTTCTTTTGATTGCAGAAGGCTTTTCTCAAGAGATTGTGTCTGTGCTACACTGTAGACCGCGTTCGGCCAGAGCGTCACTGAGTTACGTTAAGCTAAGGGGGTCGGCTTTGCTCAGGAGGTAGTTGACTAGTGACTGGAAGGTTGCTAGTTCGATCCCTGGCTCGTCCTAGCTGAGTGTCGAGGTCCATCGGTGTGTGAGTCGCTTTGGCTAAAAGCGTCTGCTAAATGCCCAAAATGTAAATATAATCTGATTGGCTGTAGTATTTTTATCAACATAAGGCCGAGGCCTGAATCGTTACCAACAAACACTCCTTCTCCCTAGCGCTGATTGGTCCACCTTTTGGGTTCTGAATGTTGGGTTCAACGAGAGACCGACCGTCAGTGAGAAACTGAAACGTAGGAGGCAGCGAACGCCGTACGATACCACCTTTAAGCACTCCCCCTCCCTCCCCCCTCCCTCCCCCCTCCCTGGACTCTCTCCCACCAGGGGTCCGGGGCTGCGTCCACCCCGAACACGTACCCCACGGCTGGGTGCGGGCGCTCCGCCTGAGCCCCGGGCACGCCCTGGACTTCCAGTGCGACCAGGGCTACTCGCTGGAGGGCAATGCCCTGGTGGTGTGCCGGGACGGGGAGGGCTGGAGCTCCCCGTTCCCCAGCTGCCAACGTAGGGACCTGAACCCCCACACACACACACACACACACACACACACAGGGAATCATACTGTAACACACACACATACACACACACACACACAGGGAATCATACTGTAACACACACACACACAGGGAATCATACTGTAACACACACACACACACACACACAGGGAATCATACTGTAACACACACACACACACACACATACACACACACACACACACACACACAGGGAATCATACTGTAACACACACACACACAGGGAATCATACTGTAACACACACACACACACACACACACACAGGGAATCATACCGTAACACATGCACACACACACACACACACACACACAGGGAATCATACTGTAACACACACACACACACACATACACACACACACACACACACAGGGAATCATACTGTAACACACACACACACAGGGAATCATACCGTAACACATGCACACACACACACACACAGGGAATCATACTGTAACACACACACACACACACACACAAACACACACACACAAACACATATATATATACACACACAGGGAATCATACACTAACACAGACATGCACGAAACCACACACACACACATGCTGGGTCACAAACTAATGGAGGCTGTTCTCGTTTTGCTAGAGTTAACTTCTGTATTTTACTCTGTATTTACAGAACAGGTCCAGGTTTGTATTTTCATCCAGTCGTTGATAATTGGTCTGTTAACATATGATACAATTTCCCTGGAAATGAACTGTGTTGCACGCGTGGGTTGAGTAAGTGGGTTGAGTAAGAGTAAGAGTAAGGACATCGCTGAGTTTCATCACACATCCCTGGAGACAACGCGTCTCCAGCGATGGCTTGACAATGCGTCCAGTGCCATGGATACATCGACAGACAAAATAGATATACAGTATACCCGGGGTTTACCCTGAGGGTCACGGCCCTTAAGAGGCATCTTGGGGGGCCAGGTGGGTCACGATGAACATTTGTATAAACCTTCTGTCTATCCGTTTAGTTGAAAGAGTCGACGTGTCTGTCCTCGCACCTTTCTAATCTGAAAAATACTACCCAGGGGTCCACAAATACAGACTTGCTTGTGTCGTTTGGTTGCCACAGCTAAGCCCTGCCCGACGCCCGTGGGATGGGCCAATCGGAGCGAGTCCCAGCAGGGGTTCCACGTGGGCCAGGCGGTGCCGGTGACCTGCCCCGCGGGGCAGCAGGCCCGGGGCCGCGGCACCGTCACCTGCCGGCCGGACCAGACATGGAGCCCCATCAGCGCCGCCTGCGAACGTAGGCATCCTTCTTTGATTTAGTCTGTCTGAATCCTTTTTTTTATTCATTCATTCATTTTAATTCATTCATTGTTTTCATTAAGTAGAATTCCGTTTCGAATTTAGCTTTAGGGTGTGGTGGTGGTGGTGGTGGGGGGGGGGGGGGGGGGGGGGGGGGGGGGGGGCTGTTGGTTCATTCAAAGTGCGCCAGGTGCCCCTCCCAACACAAGCTAAATGACGCAGAACTAAAAGCCAAAGTGCAGCTTCATCCTGATTACTGCATGAGCTCATCGATCAATGCAATGCTGGATCAGAAGGTCACTGTGATGCAAGATGACACCTTCCCCTTTTGCACACACACACACACACACACACACACACACACACACACACACACACACAGAGACACACCCAATTTAAATGCATGTGAGTGCATTGCTTCAAAAGCCGGTGGCCGCCGAGTCCCTCTATGTAGCTATGTCTCTCTCTTCCCCCTCTATGTAGCTATGTCTCTCTTCCCCCTCTATGTAGCTATGTCTCTCTCTCTCTTCCCCCTCTATGTAGCTATGTCTCTCTCTCTTCCCCATCTATGTAGCTATGTCTCTCTCTCTCTTCCCCCTCTATGTAGCTATGTCTCTCTCTCCACTCTGTTTGATCAGAGCCAGGTTTCTGCATCAAACACTCAGGTTGTCATGTCCTGCGCCGGCCGGACTAATTATGGGATCCTCCCGCCGTTGCTATGGCAACCCCTTTTGCCGCACACACTTATGCCCGCTTTGAGAAACAGTTGCTGTCCATTCGCACAATGAGGCTTGTTTGCGTTTGCGTTTGCATGTTATCTGTGCATTTTCACTGACTCTATACGGAAATACTAGATAATGTCATAGGGCGGATATCACTTAGACCTGTCACAACTTCCTGTTGCCACCTACTTGCATTTTGCTTCTCTATGTCATTTAATTCACTCCTTTCACAGCCACAAATGTGGGGAACATGACGTGCATGTCCAGAAGCATGGTTTCTGGATGGTTGAGCACTTAAGATAAGCAAATAATCCGACCTCTCTTTGCATGGCGTGAGCTTCAACAAGGAAGCCGAGACTGAGGCCACGTGTTGGCTTAGACGCTGTGTGTGAACGTGTTCAGCGACCAAGAGCCATTTCCTTATAGACCGTTCCTAGGAACCGAGATGGAAACTAAATGGAAAGGGGCCTAAAAGCAAAAGTGAAACACAAATGTCCAAAAAGGATTGTGTCTTTTCATTGGAACAAACGGGGCTAGGTTCTCACACGCCACATCGGACTCCACTATTCGGATCATTATTCCGTAACCGGTTCAGCGGAGGCCGGGGCTGGGGCCGCCTTAGGGCCCCCAGTCCCCTTTCTGAAGGCCTCTGATGGGGTGTAACACACGTTGGGACCCTCCACAGGGGTTTCCTGCGGCCCCCCTCTCCACGTGGCCAACGGGGCGGTGCGGGGGGCCGTCTTCCAGTTCGGTGACGTGGCGGCGTACTCCTGCTTTAGCGGCTACGCCATGGAGGGCGCCGGAAGGAGCCGCTGTCTGGAGAACGGCACCTGGACCCCGCCGCCCGCGTGCCGAGGTAGCGCTCCGGCTGAGCTGGTCCACCCCCCCACCCTCCGTCCGTCCGTCCGTCCGCCTGTCTCCGCACGGCTGTCTTGTACACTTACCCCGCCGATGGTTTGAGGAGACAGCATGCTGACCTCACCCCTATAGAGCCTTTTGAGCACCGCTCGCTCTGAACCGCTCGCTCTGAGCGCCGCTCGCTCTGAGCACCGCTCGCTCTGAACCGCTCGCTCTGAGCACCGCTCGCTCTGAGCACCGCTCGCTCTGAGCACCGCTCGCTCTGAGCACCGCTCGCTCTGAGCACCGCTCGCTCTGAGCACCGCTCGCTCTGAGCACCGCTCGCTCTGAACCGCTCGCTCTGAGCACCGCTCGCTCTGAGCACCGCTCGCTCTGAGCACCGCTCGCTCTGAGCACCGCTCGCTCTGAACCGCTCGCTCTGAGCACCGCTCGCTCTGAGCACCGCTCGCTCTGAGCACCGCTCGCTCTGAACCGCTCGCTCTGAGCACCGCTCGCTCTGAGCACCGCTCGCTCTGAGCACCGCTCGCTCTGAGCACCGCTCGCTCTGAGCACCGCTCGCTCTGAGCACCGCTCGCTCTGAGCACCGCTCGCTCTGAGCACCGCTCGCTCTGAACCGCTCGCTCTGAGCACCGCTCGCTCTGAGCACCGCTCGCTCTGAGCACCGCTCGCTCTGAGCACCGCTCGCTCTGAGCACCGCTCGCTCTGAGCACCGCTCGCTCTGAACCGCTCGCTCTGAGCACCGCTCGCTCTGAGCACCGCTCGCTCTGAGCACCGCTCGCTCTGAGCACCGCTCGCTCTGAGCACCGCTCGCTCTGAACCCCGCTCGCTCTGAGCACCGCTCGCTCTGAGCACCGCTCGCTCTGAACCGCTCGCTCTGAGCACCGCTCGCTCTGAACCGCTCGCTCTGAACCGCTCGCTCTGTGCACCGCTCGCTCTGAGCACCGCTCGCTCTGAGCACCGCTCGCTCTGAGCACCGCTCGCTCTGAACCGCTCGCTCTGAGCACCGCTCGCTCTGAGCACCGCTCGCTCTGAGCACCGCTCGCTCTGAACCGCTCGCTCTGAGCACCGCTCGCTCTGAGCACCGCTCGCTCTGAGCACCGCTCGCTCTGAGCACCGCTCGCTCTGAACACTCATTATGGGCGTGGTCCATTTGTCTCATCTCTAATGGTTGGTCTACCACCCTGGTATGTCCACGGAGCAGAGTCATAATCAGTGTTATGAGTGACAGCTGTGTTTGTCCTGCGGAAACGGGTCTGTACTAGTTTCTGTTTCTATTTCTACGCGGGTATTCTGTCCATTTTGTGTCTCCTGCACCGTCTTAAGGAGGTGAGGTAGTGGAGTGTTTCTCAGCACGGCGTCTTGGGTGGGATTGTATTGTATGAGATTAATAAAGTCTGATTTGATTGGATAACAAACTAACCCCCCCCCCCCCACCACCACCGCCTTAAAGAAACAACTATTCACTGTTCTTCGTCGCTTCTCTATGCTCTACCTTCTTCTGCTACTATTATATGCCTTGCGTGCTATTCCTCATTCTACAAACCAAGATACCGTTTGTTTAAAACAAGTTTGGTACCTCCTTCACAAGTCACACAAAACACGCATACTTATTGATATGATCAATAATAACAATGGGCCCAATATAAACCTGATTCTCAGACAGAGCAGAGCGCAAAACATCCAAAGCCCTGTCCTGCTTATTGTGACGCTAGCATCTCTGTGCATCCCCCCCAAACACCTACTTTCGTGGGGGTTCGCATTTGTGCAAACTAACCACCTAACCAACCCTGGGCTTTGGGATGTGGTCATCATTAGCTGTTCTGTAACAAACATTCCTTTACGGATATGAGGCCTCTCTGACAGCCAAGGCTATTTATTCATAGCTCTCATCAATGAGGTCTTAAACCTTATCACTTTCAAAAAAGTCCAGAAAACAGCCCGGGCTGTTCCCCTGTGTGAGTGTTCTGGGACCAGGGCCTGGATATCCAGTGCCTGTACTTGGTTCCTGTACTTGGTATTTGTCTTGGCTGAGCCAAAACAAAGCCTCACGGTTAGTTGAGAAGGGGAAGTCCCATGTTGTTAGGGTTAGGGTTAGTATGTATGTCAGTTTGACATGCATGCAGGGTACACCAGCAGCATCATTTTCACATCTGTGTAACATGCCAAGCATTCAGATGGGATGCAGACTCACCCAAGCTTGTTCGTTGTTTCTAAAGAGTGAAAATGCGTTCACTGTCTTCAAACCTGCGCTAACCCACGTGAAGTATTGAAGAACAACTCGAATGGGTGACAAGATAAGGTTCCGAAACTGGATTAAAGTCACTTTAAAAGCACACACGCACGCACACACGCACGGACACACACACACACACACGCACGGACACACACACACAAGCGAGGCTCAAATAGCTGGCCTTGGGTGGGGGGTGGGTGGGGGGTGTATTGCGGAGTAGGGGGTAGTAATTGGGTTTCCTCTGAGGAATGCCTTGTCTTACTGTGCCCCTGTTCCATATGCGCATGGCATCATGGCACCGACGCTCGCATTACTGACCGCATGGCTGCTCTGCAGGATGGGGGGGGAATAACAAAGCCCAGAGAGAGATCCGGCCTGACTAACCCCTTTTGTTGACCGTCACACTGTTTGAAGACGTTTGTGTGTCTTCTATCACATGCGGGTCCAGAGACTGTTGGAGACACTGGGCGATTGCACTTTACTTCAGTACGGTACAGAGTGGGAAAGCGCTTGTGTATCCCTACTGACTGTGTGTGTGTGTGTGTGTGTGCATGTGTGCGTGTGTGTGTGCGCATGTGTGTGTGTGTGTGTGTGCGCATGTGTGTGTGTGTGTCTGTGTGTGCGTGCGTGTGTGTGCGCGCGTGTGTGTGCGCGTGTGTGTGTGCGTGTGTGTGTTTCCCCATCAGCTGTGTGCTGGCTACAGTGTCAGAACGGTGGCGCCTGCCAGCGGCCCAACACATGTGCGTGTCCTGAGGGCTGGATGGGCCGGTTCTGCGAGGAGCGTGAGTCCATCACTGTTTCACCCAACAAAACGTTTGGCCAAAACAACACAACCACAACCCACAATGTAATTCTAGATGGAGCTAAGAATCCCAAACGTACAGCAAACACATGCAAAGCTATGCAGGTGTAGCTCCTTCACAGTCGACAGACCACATCCGTTTGATAAAGGTTAATCAGCAGTGACCACAACACTCTGTTGACTTCAGACCCATTGGAAGTGAAAGTTGAAGTGCTTAGGAAGTAATGGTTAACAAGCTAAATTGGCCCATACTGAGGCAGACGCGGTCAACTCGAAACAGATATTCTCATAGCTAAGCATTCACTAATAGCTGACGGATGGCTATGCCATTTCTAACGAATTATAGCTTGTAAACCTTACCTACAGTACGACTTAATGATACTTTTTTTTAGAAAACATTGCTTTGGATTACAGCGTTATTAGTAGTAGTAATTATTTATCATTCATATCAGCCAGTTATAGTCCTATAGTAATGGTTATATAACTCTGGTGACTCCCTCCTCTCTCCATCGTTAGCGATCTGCATCCTGCCCTGTCTGAACGGGGGCCGCTGCCAGGCCCCCTACCAGTGCTCCTGTCCCCCGGGGTGGACCGGCACTCGGTGCCACACCGGTGAGTGAGTGTGTGTGTGTGTGTGTGTGTGTGTGTGTGTGTGTGTGTGTGTGTGTAACAGTCTACCTGGACTACACACACACGAAGAGCGTAGTTGGTGACGTAGGATTCATTATAGCTCTGGTGACATCAGTTTCCGTATCGCTGACTCAACAGTATGCACGAACACAGGGGGGGAGGGGGAGGAGGGGGAAGGGGAGGAGGGGGGGGGGGGAGGGGAGGGGGGGGGGGGGGAAGGGGAGGGGCGGCAGCCCCTTGATGTTTGCATAGTTAACATCGACCTCTACTTACGGCTATGCAGATGAAGAACTATGGAAATATGCAATGGCTTTGGACAGCCTTAACCGCCCCCGCTGGCATGAACCTTTCTTTTTAACATTTTGAAACCTGCGATCAGCGTGACAACTGTGAGAATGTTGTCGTAGTAAAGTCAGTAATCATAGAATAGTTTACGGCCTTGTCATTGTTTACTTGGAAAGACAAATATTTGATTAAACAATGAAGCAATATCAAACGTTCACCTTAGATCTCAAAGCAATGGGAAACCTATCTGATTAGAGTTGATCTCGTTTATCTGCACGGTATAGACTTGCCAAAAGATAGGTATTGACAATGGGATTTACTTCCTCCAAATGAGCTTAGATGGTACAATAACGTTCCAGTGTGGAGTAGTTAACCTTATCGCCATTGTTCGGTCAGCTGTTGAGGAAGTATTGAATGTTCATCAAATCACATGACCCCACACACATCAACATTCTCCATTTTACAGTCCCTCACTTTTTTGTCCTTTGATCACCTTCTTAAGAGCTCCGTCTACTGCTGATGTTTTTATTACTGCCGAGGTCAAAGGACCAGGACCAGTATTTGTTTAAACATAATGAAAAGTAAAAAGTAAAGCCTCGATGAGATCATGTGTCCACTGATCTCCTTGACCCCAGACCACATTGATGCACCGTGTTCCACACAGCAGAGTGAGCGAGCGTGACCATGTTGTTCCGTACACTCTCCTCTGAGGAGGAGAGTGAGCGAGCCTCTGAGGAGGAGAGTGAGCGAGCCTCTGAGGAGGAGAGTGAGCGAGCCTCTGAGGAGGAGAGTGAGCGAGCCTCTGAGGAGGAGAGTGAGCGAGCCTGAGGAGAGTGACCATGTTGTTCCGTCCTCAGCGGTGTGCACGGCTCCCTGTCTGAACGGAGGGCGGTGCCTACGGCCAAACAAATGCCACTGCAGCCAGGGCTGGAGCGGACAGGACTGTTCGAGGTGACGCAGGCGCACACGCATGCACACATTCACAAAACACACGCAGTTGAAAGTGGTACAAACAGGTGACGTTATCACATTATCTTGATATGCTATTTTTAGTGGACTTTCAACCCTTCCCTGGTTGGAGCGCTATACAGCCCACTGGTCCTCTCACTCTCACTGCTAGTCACCCGCTAACTTATTTAGTCCGAGGAGACAATGGCCAGGAGTTGCTCCCAATGCATCCCTCGGGAAAAGAACACACATACATTATATCCTAGGTGCTGGATTGCACCCGTAGTTTGTGAATCGTCTTAAACCTTGAGTTTGATGACAAAGAAACTGCCGTCTAGACCGTTGCTAGTGTACTGACTAATGGCTCTTGAGTTAAGTGTTGGTATTGCCCGTCCCACCCCCTTCCCCTCTGCAGGAAGAGGAGATCAAGCTACTATCATTTCTGAAGAGGCCTCCGTGCTCCACATCAGCAGTTCAGTCGAGGGGAATTTTTTTGTATAATTTTCGCAATTTGAAGCCATTCATTTTCGGCACCAGAGGAAGTAGAGCAACGTTTGTAAATTAAAAAACTGTATTTTTCATATAGAAAAACAGTGCTTAAAAACATATGCTGCTATTATACATGATGTGTAAAAACTATTTGATGTGATTGTCCAATGTATATGTGTAAACTATTCATTTTTATAAAAGCGTAAAATGCCATTAAATAAATAGTTTCCTTTAATAGTTTAAATCAAATCAAACATGGGACTGAATGATTAAAAAGGTGCAATTCAAGGTAAGTAGCAGTTCAGATGAACGCTAGGTAATCAAGTTGTATTCAATACTGGTCCATAAAACCCAGGCCACTCAACGTTAGTTGTCTTTATTCATCCCACCAACATAACGTACACACTCTTATATAAAAAGGTCAAATTTGAATTCCAGCCACAAATTGAATAATTGATACAAACTATTCTGGAGGGGGGGGGGGGGGGGGGGGGGTGTTGATGGCTGGTGCGGAGGTGGAAGGGGCTCGTGCTAGGACAGGGACAGAAGAGGTGGTTCTTCCAGGGCGGGCCATCCTTTCACCGCAAGGCAACAACCTTCTGCTCCAGGAGGACATGATTTGCCCCAGAGAAGTTATCTATCTGAAAAAGGAGGGAAAAAAAGAACATTTAATATTCCGTTTCAATAAGTGGAGGACAGATGTGTCACCGCTTACATCACGAGGTGGACGGGTAACCCTATCAGCCAATAAGAAGTAACCTAGGGAGGGTGTCATCTAAAGCAGTCCAATCTTAAAGTGACATTGGGGCGTGGCTCCTTGAAAACAGTGCATTATGGTTGCCTGTATAAATGCTTACCTTTTCTCCATTTTTGAAGAAAAGAAAGGTAGGCATGCAGTTCACTTCGTACAGTGCGGCAACATCCTGTAGGCACAGAGAGAAGGCATAAAGAAGTGCGAGTTTGAGGTTATTCTCAAAATGTTGTCAGCCCTTTCAGGTTGGACAGCAATGGGGTTTCCCCCTGCCCTCAGTTCCTCATCAAGTCAATAAAAACACCATCCACTGAGTCCTACCCCAGCCTCGTCG
Organism: Lota lota; assembly: GCA_026745465.1. Classification (NCBI taxonomy): domain Eukaryota; kingdom Metazoa; phylum Chordata; class Actinopteri; order Gadiformes; family Lotidae; genus Lota; species Lota lota. Next base: position 674,167 of record JACYXH010000232.1, read on the forward strand.
ACATCCACCTTGAGGAAGACCACGTTGCGGTTGTCTGGCACGGATGCCATGGCCTGCAGGACAAAATATTAATTAAAAAAAGCACATTGTTGTGAGTGATGGATAACATCAGGACTCGACCGCCCGCCAGCCAATTCATTCATCCAAACAGCAGCAAAGACCGCAAAAGTCACTCCGTTTTGTATTGCAAGAACACGTACAAATAATGTGAGATGATTATTGGAGGATAATAGATTGAATTAAGGCTTCCAATTTGGTCTCCTCACTGAGAACTCCCGCATCAACATATATGCACTAGTCACAATAGTGTGAGATCATTGCTTACATCGAATTTGGGCCCAATTACTTTACAGGGGCCGCACCATGAGGCGGTGAAATCCACCACCACCAGCTTGTCTCCAGCTTCTGCCAGGGCAGCCTTGAATTCTTCCTGGATAAACGGAGAACAACCTCGTTAGTCATCCCTGGAGCTCACATCGGAGCAAAGGCAACCTTTCACTTTACCCGCTTGCTAAATACTGAATCATTTGACGACTTCACTCAAAGTTGGCAAATAAAAGCAGAGACTTGGCGGGGTTTGTGTAGAATGAGAGTAAATAAAAGCCAGAAGCTCATTTGGTCGATCCCACGGAAAATGGTTGGCGTTTAGCCATCTTGTGTGCTTAGCTAACGGACGTTAGCTCAGACCAGTTCGGTGGATACTAAGTTACCAGCCGCTCATTCTGTACTTTGTTGTTAAGTGCTTATAACATCAGATTTCAGAAAATACTGACAGATGGTCCAATTTCGTTCACAAACAGTCACTTTGTATAAAACACATGATGCATGGCCCGTAACCCGCGTGACTAGCTAGTGCAGGTTAACACACGCGTCCCTCAACAGGTTAACTAGTTAGTGGCAACTAGAAGGGTTCCAGGGCGGCCAGCAGACGAACCCACCGACGAGCTGCTGGACCCCAGGCCCCCGGGATCCAGCTCAACACTGTCATGATGCCAATCCTAGCGTTGACCTAAGTCCATTTCTAAACGAAAGGCCTGATGTTTTCCGTCAATGGTGACCATTACTGCACAACGGTAACGTTAGAGTTAAGGCTGCAATTGCTGTTCCGGTTTATTGTCTAACCGTGGGTCATAAACGGAAAAGTAACCGTGCGCCGCGTGTACGGTTCCTCCCTTTGCGATGGCGTTAACCACCGCCATTAGTCACGACGTATGTAGTAACTTATACATAGAAAATGTATTAGTTAATACGTAACTGCTAATTAAACTAAATACATACCAGGTCTTCAATGAGGCGAACCATGATGAGCAGCTAAAGGATCCTGCGTGAGACACAAAGTGAATAACGTTATGGTTTCTGCTAGGATGATGGTTGGGCTCCACACGGATCTTTATCACCGCCTGCTCGGACCTCCCCTTACCGGAAAACAGGCGTGCACTTACGATAAGCAAACCAGCACTTCCACGGAACAACATCAATGCTACTTTCATTGGACAGTAAAAAAAAAAATCAGATTTCTAGCAGGAGGTTCAATTGTTTTATTATTCAACTTTATTTACCAAAAAAATATCCGAAAAAAATGTTGTTTTATAAAAGAAAGAATAGTATACATATGCCATCATAAAGGTATGTTGTGTGTTGGCAACAAGTATATGTTGCATTTTAATGAAGATGACTCAGGCGAATTCCTGAGTCACAATGACTAGACAGAATCCTTCAGTCCTGGTGCATTGTTGATGAAAGCTTAAACGTCCAATAGCACGGGGACGCTGGGTGTGCCTCGCTCTTTTTTTTTTGTGTAACCGTATCACATTTTCAACCCGTTTGAATTAAATGCAACTTGAATGTGACAAGAATTGGAAATGTGACATATACAGTTTGAAAAACGGTTGGCTACATCGATTTAATATGGTCATAAAATAGTGAAACTACACACAACTAGGCTCTGCACTTTTCACAAACCCCGCCCCCACCTATGAAATTCAAATCGGTGTCTAATAATACATTATTCTCATTCTGATTAAAAAATATCAAAGATGAAAAGAATCATAGCAGTTGGAGGATAGTGCTTGTTCCATTAAAGGTCCTCTCAGCTTGTGACAAAGAGAAACGTATCTTTGAATCTGCCTCTTTGCCTTGATATGCAAATGAGTGTACACCTAAACAAGCTTCAATGTTACATTTTGAATTAAGTGTTTTTACAGAACACACGCGCACACACACACACACACACACACACACACAACACAATAAAACTGCTGCAGGTTAGAATGAATACTAGCTAATAATGTTATGTATGTAAATGTCGTAAAAAAGCTAACACACAAGGTGTAGCATCCCCAGCTGAATGATGGTCTGATGGTCTGTCTCTAACTGATGGTTCAAAAGTGTTTATTTTTGAGCAAACAGACGATACTGTAGCTCCCTGAGATCTGTGAACACACATGGAATGAGTTTATCTGAGCCTTAGGCCTTAACTCCTGTCTTAAGAAAGACCAGGGATTCTATAAAACAGATCATCAGGTTTTGAGTGGGTTTGATAATGAGCAGCTTGGACAAAAATACAAATCTTCCACTTTTCTCCTCCATGTCAGACTTTGATAATGGCTTTGCCAATGTTCTCCCCCTGTAGCAAGCCCATAAAGGCAGCAGGCATGTTGTCAAAGCCTTCTGTGATGTGCTCTCGGCATTGCAGTTTTCCCTGGAGGAGAAAGAATAAAAGGAAGAACAAATATGTAAACAATTCTTGCTGTTAAAAATGTATATTTACCATCCATCATCGTTTCTTTTTAATAAATAGTGCACTGACGATGACTGAATCACAAATGAACCAGTAAGTTGATTTACTGACCTCCTTCATCCATGCCATCAGTCTTTTGAGAGATTCTGGATGTTTGTGTTCCCATCTGGTCACAAGGAACCCCTCCATCTTGAGCTGCTTAAAGATCATGGTCAGGTGTGGGTACGGACCTGAAGGACAAGATGTAGAGTGACGTTCTCCAAATAAACAGGCCAGCATTTGAGCAAGAAGGCGAGGGACAATGGCACCATCTACAGTACAAAGGTGAGCCCAACATAATGACGGTGTTTTTCCATCAAATGAGTATTGTGTAATGACAGAGGGAAACATGCAGTTATATTAATCGTACAACATATCCTAATAAAAACCATTCCCATTTTTTAAGCACACAGCAAATGTAACCGCTTGACGTTTTACCTTTCAATACTGCAAAATAAAACACACACACACACACACACACACACACACACACACACACACACACACACACACACACACACACACCTGTCTGTGGTGTGGTGTCATTGTACAAGGAAATTCCTCCACACACAGCTATTCGTCCGAAGTTCTTCATCTGCTGCACAGCTACACTGGAGAAATGCCCTCCCACCTGCCAACCGGACAAAAGTAAATTCAGTTAAACCAAAAGATTAAAAAGAAATCAAAGATGAAAAAAGTTTAATATGTATGTGCATTAGGAGAAGCACGCCCATGTTGTTAAGACCCCAATTCACCGCTTTTCATGTTGAAAACAGATCAAACTTGGGGGTTGATGCATAATATTGGAAAGCTAAAGTAAAGAAAAATAATACTCCAACTGATTATCCAAGCCCCAAAGTGCCTCCAAGTGGCCGCATGAAGCAAACGCATCTCCACTCCAGTCCATCACTTGTGTCAAGCCGCAGCGGACTCACGTTCTCAAAGTAGCAGTCGTATCCATCCGGCGCCGCCTCCCTCAGCGCCTGGTCCAGAGAGCCCACGCTCTTGTAGTTGATGGTCCGGTCGAAGCCCAGCTCCTTGAGGAAGGCCACCTTGGCGTCGGTGCCGGCCGAGCCCACCACCCGGCAGCCCTTGATCTTGGCGATCTGCCCCACCACGGAGCCCACCGCCCCGGCCGCCGCGTTGACCAGCAGGGTCTCCCCGGCCTGGAGCCCCAGGACCTCCTCCAGGCCATACAGGGCCGTCAGCCTGAGGGTGGGAGCGTGGGGTGGGGGTGTGAGGGGAGAAGGGGTGGGGTGGAGCACACTGGCACCTTTAAGAACATCTTTCTGATCGGCATGCAAATACATATATTTTATTTTATACTAACAGATTGTATTGTGTACATTAGGTGGATATATTGTGATTATTAGGGTGTCGAGCACAAAGTGCAAGACAACCTCTTGTTACAATTGTTATTGTTATTGTTATTTGTATGCTTTTATTCTATTGTTTGAGTTGCAATGATTTTTCTTTTGCTGCTGTAACACCTGAATTTCCCTTCGGAGATCAAAGAACATTTTCAGAAATCTGAAACCAGATGATACAGAATTGAATGCCTGTTGTTGGTAAGAACAGATCAAAGATGGCTTTCTCAAACGCATTAGAAGAACAAAATGAGGGAGTAACAGATGACTATGACTTCTGGTATTCAGACTTAACGTCTTCCAGATGTTTTACAAGCATAACAAAGCTGTTTGAGGTCTTTCCTAAACAACTTGACCAATCATCCATTTGAACTTCTGACCCACACGCAGATATTTAACAGAACTTAAGATGCAACAAATCTCTAAAACTCAAATGCTTTCTTACTTCTAAAAATACTCTTAAATACTTCTTAAAGGTGCAGTGTGTGGCACCTAGTGGAACAGATTTGGCAGAAATGAATATCATATTAATAAGCAAGTTTTAATTAGTGTATACTTGATGCCGTTGTAGACGATGAGATCATTTTGGAAGTACCTACTGGCACCTTCCAGGCCAGTACGGCTTCTCCTACGTCGTTGTGAAGGGAGGGGTCAGGGGGGGCACACTAAACTTCCGTACCCCCTAGCCAGTCTGGCTGACCCTCCCGCCGGCTTGTACTACCTTCCTAAACCTTACCCCGGCATGCCGATGGCACCCAAGGCCAGGGACAGGGAGACATCTTCAGGCCAGTCCGCCATGACGGGGATCAGGTCGGTTGCGTCGCAGACGGTGTGGGTCCTCCAGCCGCAGCGACCCACCACATGGCTGCCCACTGGAAACGCCGTGTTGTTGCTTTGGATCACCCTGGAGAAAAAAAGCCCAAAACAATCTTTTACAAAAATATTATTTTGTACAAATTGAAATACATGTACTCATTTGTTACGGCGGCTGTGTTAGATATTAATATGCTAGTGGCGTTAATATAATATATATATATAATATTGATACAATTGTACCCAGTTTGTCTGTGGCCACATCTGAAATAGGGTTTTCAATAGGTCAGATCAGATATATCCAAAGAAGTCAATTTCTAGTACCAGGAAAACCAAATTAAAGATGATGCATCTGGAGCTATATCAAAACCAGATGTTTGTTTGTTTTGCTCCCCTCTTGGAAAGATCAGAAGAGATTTGATCAGTGTGTTTATCATCAAAAGCCTTCTGGTTGCAACCAGCCAAGCGTATCAAGGATTTACGTTTGGATGCGTTAGCCAAGAAACAGTGCTGTTATCCACATCCTTTCTGCATCCCTGGAGATCAAGGACCTCGGTAATTAATGGCAGGTGTAGTTAATTACCAATTCTCGTCATTTTGTCAAAGCAAAGTCAGCTATGCAAGTCTCTCTATCTTTCCATCCCATTTAGATGTGACTCTAACCCCCGTGTACATGTGGGCACGTCCTTACTTGGCCACTTGCAATCCAATCATGACCTCGCCTTCGTTCATGCCGATTCTACTGAATGGCCTAGAATAACGAGAGTATTTTTCGTTTTTAGTGGTGAGGAAAGGCAAAAACATTTCAAAACAATTTATACGTTTGACTGTCACTTTCTCAGTTGTTTAAAAAAATATATTTATTTATTTATTTAAAGCTGTACAATTAAAAAATGGCCACATTTAAATTCCACCCCACGCGTACCTCATGTATGGGTCCACACTTAGAAAAACAGCCTCCAGCATTACCTCTGAAAGAGTTAAGAATTAATAAATGTCAATGGAATAAAAGGAATGCTTGACTTCTCACCTATTATCTTAAGGTTTTGTTTAATCATCTCTCTAATGAGAGTGACACAAAGACAGCACTACACTACATTTTGAGGCACCGGAGAAGCAGCTTAGCGACATATCTAGACCAAACTGTTTTCTTGTCAAGAAGGTGATAGTCTCTTTACCTCCATCTTTAGGCTCTGGTAGTTGCTCGAGTTTCAGTTCAAAGTTGCTCTCAGTGGGAAAGCCGTCAAAGTGTTTGGTCAGTATCCACGCCTTGGCTTGGACCATTGTTCTTTGTTTCGGACAGCTGTGTGAGAGGACATGTTTTAATGCAGTTGTTTGACATTACTCTGTCAGTCACACTATATATATATATATATATATATATATATATATATATATATATATATATATATATATATATGTATAGGAATATAAAATGTTCCAAGACATCTGATCACGCATCAACGTTATAGAAACAAGTGATTATTATTATCGAGATTAATATGTCCAACATACAGTTCAAGCAGTTTCAAAAGTTTATACACATGTATTAAGAAAAAGTGTAGTAGCTCGCATAACACAGGAAAGAAGAACATGTAAGCTCAAGCTTAATGCACACTTCATTCCAGTCTCTGAAAACCAGAGACCCCATTGGGTTCACATTCAAATACATGCACAATGAATAACCATTTATTATACACATAACCAGTTACACCCCACACCCCAACTATAGGTTAGAGATAGCTGGCAGTTTCTAGCTTAACAATGGATTTACTTACCAGCTGCCGTCTTCCATAAAGAGGAGAGAGAAGAAGAAGAGGAGAAAGAGGAGTGTGTACTTGGTATGAGAAGGACCCTTGGATGAATTAATTTATACGGTCGGCATGAGAGGGACGGCAAAGGAATTTGGATACAAATTTTGATTGGCTGGGGGAGTTTGCCGCAGTGACGTCAGACGCAACGTTATTTTGGTTGATAGCGCGCGCACTCCTAAATACATAAACGACCAGGAACAAGGTTGGGCTCTTCTCGAAACAGCCAGAGTTTTTTTATAATTGGTAAGTTTTTGTTGCTATGTAACTACTAAAAAAATAATGAATAGCATTACACTTGTTCCATACATGTACTTGCTGACGTTATTAGCTATATATTGTAATATCTCAGATGCTAGCAAACCAGATGTGATACCTGAGTAGCTAATACTCTGGCTACGTAGCTAGCTAGTATTTAGCTAGGCGAACCGAATATAAACTACTTTTGAATTGTCAACATTCGTCTCCCTGATTATTCATTTATAATCTGGTCTAAAACCTTTATGCTTTCGATTTTCGAAGGCCCTGTTATGCCCTTAAGACAATAACCCAACGTTAGGCATATCTAAAATCAAAGTTACCTAATTTAAACATCAACGTGTGTTGATAAGCAACTATATGTTAGAATTATTAATTTACTTTCTCCTTATATCACATTACTCTACAAGTATCTGAAACAAGGATGTTGTAGTTCCATATGCCGTTAGCACATTACGGATTATGAGTTAGATTTTCCTCTCATAATGAAACGTGTGTTTCTCATTTTATGTCTTGGCAGGTACACCGAGGGGTGGGGATTAAAAGAAAGCTTTGTTTTTCTGTATTGCTCACTAAGCTTTGCGGGCCGCCGAGCCACCATGCTGGACGGCGGTCAGTTTGTGGAGGCGCTCGGTCGCCTGGGTTACCCTGGCGTGACGTCACTCAAGGGCTCAGAGTTTGACTGGCTGTTCGACTGCCGCCCGGAGAACCTGCATTTCTTGCGCTTCGTCTGCCGCACGCTCGGCCGAGGCAACGTCCTGGCACCGGAGGAGGTGCGCGCCTTCCGTCAGCTGCAGGAGTCGGGGAAGCCCGTACTGGACGAGGCGGCGCTGGGACAGGTCCTCAAGACCATCGGGCCCGCCGACGGGAGCAACGTATCGCAGACCTCGTTCGCGGCGGGGGAGGGCAACCTGAGCGTGGAAGAGCTGGAGGCGGAGCTGCAGGCGCTGCAGCGGGAGAAGATTCTGAAGCAGCGCCGCCACAGTAAGCTGCAGGTTCTGGCCACGGCGCGGGGAGACGTCGGCCTGCGACTCTCCGCCGAGCAGGAGAGGGCTTCCTGCCTGCTGAAGGAAGGCATGGCCGCCGTGGGGGCGGAGAACGCCGACGCCAACGCTCTTTTGGAGAGCCTCACAGAGCAGGTGGGAAGGCTGGCCTCGTACCTGCCAGCGCAACCTGAAGCCCCGGCGGAGAAATCCGGGGTCGCTGCTACTGCGTCCCCCGCTGGGCCTCAGGGAGCCGCGCGCCGCCGCTTCCACCTCCTCTCCCAGCTGTCCCTGGATCCCTACCTACACCAGGAGGAGCTCAACACCAAAGCACTGACCGCCTTCACCCAGAAGCAGTTCTTCCGGGGGATCTCCGACATGGTGGAGAACTGCTCGGATGGCTGCCGGCTGCTGGATCTCAGCTCCTGCGATGGTAGAGAGGAGGAGGAGGAGGAGGAGGAGGAGAAGGGAGGTGGTGGAGATGCGGTGGAGCGGCGTAGGACAGAGATGGCCAAGCTGCAGTGGGCCTTCATCGTGGTCCAGCATCAGCTGCTGCGGGCCACAGCCGAGGAGCACAGCCTGAGAGCCGGGCTGGCCTGGCTCTCAGAGACCCGCTCACGGGCAAAGGTACAGGGGGACATTTCACTGTATCAATGTGTGTGTTCAATTAAATTCATTAATACCTTAGTTGTATAATGCCTATACAGCCATACAATTTCATCTTTAGAATAACTCATTCAGACTCTATATAATTTGAAGAAATCCTCTTTGCTTCTCAAGCTTCCGTCTTTGTATTAGTTTGAGACGTCAGCACCTCCTTCCTCTGTCTCTCTGCTGCTCCTCCCAGAGCATGCTGGCCTCCTCGTCGCTGCAGGTGCGCGAGGCGGTGTCCCGGCGGCAGCTGCAGACGGTGGAGGCGGAGCTGGAGGCGCTGGTCCGCGGGCGGGTGCCGGGCGTGCTGCGGGAGGCGTCCAGGCTGCTCAACGTGCCCGTGGTGAGGGGAGACCTGGCCCTGCAGCTGGCCCGGCAGGACTACTACACCTCCAGGCAGGACCAGGTGAGCCTGGGGCACGCTAGCACAACACCTGATGGATGGACGGTGCATCCATTTTTCTATCCAATTATTCTCTAAAAGACAAAAAAAAAAAAATTGTGGCAATGACCAAACAAAGGTGTATGCTCCACAGTACAAATGTTTTCCTATGCTCCCGGGCCAGGTGCGCGACTACCTGCTCCGGCAGAAGTCGCTGTTCGACCTGCTGCTGCTGGCCCTGGAGGTGGAGCTGAGAGGGTGGAGGACAGCGCTGAAGCATCTGGGGGACACCAGGCAGCGGCTGTCCCGGGAGAGCGAGCGGGCGGCCCTCAGGGCCGACGCCCTCGCCAAGCCAGAGCTGGCCCCCAACCCCAGGCCCAGCCCCATCATCAGCTGCCAGGACGCCACCTTCAGCAGGTGAAGCCTTGCTGTCCTGTTTTAATCTTGAAGCCTGAACGCCGTGATCAGACCCCCCCCCCCCCCCCCGGATCATTAGCCCTCTAAACGACATGCATACAGTTCTCAAAATCCATGTCGGAAATGCTCAAAGAAATCCGAAAGGGCAGACATGATAATATTGATTATAAAAAATTGCAATGTGATTAAAATCACCCCATGAATCCAGACGTGTTGACCAACTAGAGCCCTGCTAATCATGGTTCCTCTGCTCCCTTCAGACTGCTGCAGATCCTGGAGGGCTCCCGGTGCAGTGCGAGCCACGGCCCCGCGGAGCCCTTCCGGACCCACGAGGCCCTGGACCAGGCGGCGCTGGACCTGGCCGCCGCCCTCCAGGCCACCCGAGAGGCGCTGGCCGGGGCGGCCCGCCAGCAGGGCTACACGGGCGCCCGTCTCCACGGCGACTGTGAGGCGCTGCACCGGGCCACCTACACGGAGCTCCAGCAGCTGGTGCTGGGGCCGCAGGTATGTCCCACGGCCGGCCAGGAGCTGCTCTGCCCCAATGCACAGGTGGGTGTCCCTCTCGCTGTCTCCCTCACTCCCTCACTCTCTTCTCTCAGGGCTGGGGCGATGCTTTTGTACAACCCAAAGGTAGATGGGATGAAGGAGGATGAGTTGGGCTGCTTTGCTGGCCCGATCCCCTGCTTCTTTGTAGATGTGTTTTTGTTCTGTCGTGTAGACCGCTGAACTGTTTCCACGAGGTTATGTTTCATCCCCTGCGCTGCTTGACGGCCCAGCAGCTCTACGTTCAAATGAAAAGAGAACCTGCACAAGCACGCTCGTAATCGGTGTTCAATACTGTTTTTAACGTGTAAGTGAAGCCCCTGTCTCCGCTTGGAATCGAACACTTAACGTTTAAAAACTTTTGTTTTGGGCGGAGAGTTGTAGGGAGGAACGTGTGATCCCCATGGTGTCGAAACCACGGCAACTTAGTGATACCCTTTTCTTCTTCAGCTTTTACAAGCCGTTGAGTATGAGTTATAATGATTCTAGTTATAATGACCACACACCGTGGCGTTACACTAGAAGTGTCCGAGAAGCTTCACCCTCTCTGACATCAGCGCCACACATTGCCACACACCGAGCGGGTCTTTAACGTATGCATCATAATTGATTTTTCCTTGTAAGATAAGAACACAGATGATTGGAAAATCCTGTATAAAGAATTTCCCAATTAATGAGATATTGAGTTAAATTGGCCAGAGATCCTTTTCATTCAAAAACGTACCATAAGCAGCTACTTGTGGTGAAGTCTCCCCATAAAGGATGTTCTCTACGCCTCGTTCTGTATATGCTCGGTTCATATTCAGATACATAAGGCATTTTGAATAAGCCAGGAATAGCGTGGCAGTGTTTTACTCACCATCCCTACTGATGGCATTGCTACAGTGCAATGCAACATATGGTGTGAGTCAACTGATTTTTTATTTGAATCCACATTGGGTGAGGGGGATATGGTAGCACGGTGGAGAAGGAGCAACACACACACACACACACACACACACACACACACACACACACACACACACACACACACACACACACACACACACACACACACACACACACACACACACACACACACACACACACACACACACACACACACACACCAGGATGGTTTCCTGTGCTCCTTTTGGTTGGGGGTGATTTTCTATTTCAATGGCATAATTTAACCCATTTGTGAAGACACAGTGTTGGGTATGAAAGCACTGCATGCTGTATGGGCAAGAGTATATTTCATAACTGTTTTGCATTGTGACAGTGTGAACACAACCTCAGGTCATTGTGGAGAAAGCTTTACCCCCATCATTAAAAGATAATGTCCCATTTCTCCCTACTTATTTATTGTAAATATCTTGAACCAAGTTAATGCAAAATGCAATCAAGTTGAAATACCCACCTCGTCATGAGGTCTTGTACTCCGGCGATGGAGTAGATCCCCAATGTCCTGGTCCTGACCCCCACCTTTGCCTTTTAATCTGCATTCATGGCATCACTTTGACTTAGTGTTTCCTAAATTCGTGTATTGGAAGGCCCACACCGACCTCTCCCCCGTCCCTCTCTGTAGGAGCTGAGCATCAAGCTGGCGGACGCTGAGTCCCAGCTCCAGCGGCTGCAGCGGCTGATGCAGGACATCATGGCCGACGTGAAGGCCAAGCGCTCCCAGCTGGAGCGCAGCGCTCCCCTCAGGCGAGAGAGGGAGCTCTACGTCTACTTCCACCTGGACCCCCAGCTCCTGCAGCGGGCCGTGAAGGACCAGGAGGCCAAGCTGGCCTCCAGGACAGGGCGGCACTGAGCACGGCGTGCCCTTTATAAACCAGCACACACCAGCGCTGCCACGTCTACCTGGACTGCTGTTGGCCTGAAGAATTGAGTCCCGTCTGTAAACACGTGTGTGTGTCAACACTAGTCCTCTAAGGAGCAGACAAGAGGAATGTTCTCCCCGTGTCCTTGTCTCTCCGTGTCCACGGTCACAGCAGTATCTGAATGCAAGCTGTTTGAACTGAGCTCAGCCTTGGAGGGAGAGATGGCCAGTTTGTTTCTGTCTGTTCCGTTTTAATGTTCTCAAATTCTTTAATCCATTGTCTCTGCTTGACTAAGCTTTATAATAAAGTTATAACTTCTCTATGTATTTCTTGTACAAGTTCAAATGTATTTTTTTGATTGAATGCTGAATCTTTTTCTGCATTTGCCTAAAATTGTGTCCTGCCCCTGAGTTGCCAAACAATCACAGGGTTTCTAAGGAAAATGCTACAATAATCAGACTGTCAGTACTGATACTATTACCTATTAATAATACTGCTTTCTCATGTGTTTAGGCTAGCAGAGTGTTGCCCACAGACAGGTAGAGGCAGAAGAGGTGACCAGTCATCAGACAGGTAGGGTGTAGAGTAGACACAGGCAATATGTTTAAGTGATACGACATATTGTATTGATATTGTAAATATTACAATACATCTGACATGTCTTAAAAGCTTCAGTACTGCAATCGAATTAGGGTTTCAGGTCATTCTACATGAGTGAAATTCACATTGAATACCTCTAGACTAATTGCTTGTTCATCGTAATCTCAGTGACCAAAAGCAATATGATCCATTTCTCAGTGAATGGACAATAATCAAACAAAATATCACATTGGTCTCTTGGGTCCAGAACATCGTGCTAGATGCAGGGGTACAGAGCCATCAGCCTCAGCCTGTGTTAACGTCTGTCCCAGCCTGCAGAGAGGGTCCTGGCCTCCCTGCCAGCCAAGGCTCTGCCCCCATCCAGAAACAAAGACAGCCACCACTACAGCCAGCGTGAGTCAAGCCAGGAACAGTTGGGAGTCCCTGTGATTTAATGTGTTTCAGAGTATAGTGCTAGTTATCAATAACATGACATTTGACGCAATAGCAGCAGTTCGAAAATGTTGTACTGGCCGAAAACGTATTTTAATTTGCACCGTTTCAAATTGTAAATGGTTATAATGCCATCAACATTCGACTAATGGTTCACATTCTGTGTATAACTGGGTTGATAATGAAAAACAGGCAATATAACTATATGTAAAAAATATATACTATATATTATGAAGGAGAATGCTGAATCAGTTTCACAAAGTTAACTTTCTGAAAGGTTGAATTCCCCCCTCAATCTCCATTCCTGCATACAATGTTCTGTGTTGACAAAGTTGTAGTGCTCTGTAAAGGTCATGGTTATGCCGTTGCATCTCTGTTGTCAGCGTTGGATAAGGGCTGTGGAGCGGTCATTAGGCACAATATACACACCAAGTAAAACCATGACAGCATGGAACAAACAAGTCGACTGGAGAATTTTCAGGATTGCGGTTTCTTTTTGTCTGGGTGTCCAAACACAGTCCACACAACCTCAGGACGTGAGATGGTTTTATTACGGGTTAGTTATAAACAGTCTTTACCTTGCACAGTTTAATTGAGTTGACAAAGTTGAGTCAGAAACAAGTCTCAATGTAACTCTCTGCACACACACAGATTAACCCAACAACACACATAATACTCCCCAGCAGGGGTGCTGCTGTGTCTTGTGTTGTGTCTATTAAGAGAGAGAAAGGCTGTAGGTTTCAACAGACTACTGCAGGAAGGAGCATCCCTGTCTGGCCCATTATACTAAAACACACACTTTTTTAAAGTCCTGTCAGCTACAGTGTGTGTTGCATGTGTTTTCACTCCATGTGAGGAATCACACACACACACACACACACACACACACACACACACACACACACACACACACACACACACACACACACACACACACACACACACACACACACACACAAACTTCTAAGCTACATCATTCCTTAACTCTAATTCTGCAGGACACCATCGCCTGATAACGATTCCATGAAACGCATCATTAGGTTTCAGCCAATGGGCTTGATAATTATCATCTAGGACAAAAATAATCTCAGACTTTGATAAGGGCTTTGCCAATGTTCTCCCCCTGTAGCAAGCCCATAAAGGCAGCAGGCATGTTGTCAAAGCCTTCTGTGATGTGCTCTCGGCATTGCAGTTTTCCCTGGAGGAGAATGAATAAAAGGAAGAACAAATATGTTAAAGGTGCAATGTGTAGAATTGAGTGGCTTTTAGCGGTGAATACCCCCCCCCCCTTCCAACAACTGCGGTGGCCTGTACTGTCCTGTATTGTGTAAGGTGCCAGTAGGTACTTCCAAAATGATTGCATCGTCTACGACAGCATTGTTTTGAAATTCAGCGATCACAGCGTTCTTTGTTAGTCATTAACTAAAGTTCCCTCCCCCCGTCCCCCTGAACATTACCTTTTTTGTGAGAGGATAGTCTCAGAAGGCTAGCGAATTATAGCAAAGAATAAGGACATATTTAACGCTGGCTCTTTGAGTCGCAAACGAGAAGCATGAGGCACACTATTGGTCGTACTGTACACAAAGCTAGAGCTAAATGTTGTGTGACGATGAATGCAACACAAATTGACCAGTAAGTTGATTTACTGACCTCCTTCATCCATGCCATCAGTCTTTTGAGAGATTCTGGATGTTTGTGTTCCCATCTGCTCTGCATGAAGCCCTCCATCTTGAGCTGCTTAAAGATCATGGTCAGGTGTGGGTACGGACCTGAAGGACAACCAGATGTGAATTAGGACTGGGGTTTTCAACCTGTGGGGTATCACAGGTGGTACAAGGGATATTATTCCTGAAATACACATTTACAATAGTAGAAACAATAATTGAAAACAAATATATTATAAATATTGTTATGTAAATATAGTATTATGGCTTTTTATTCTAAAAGAAAAAAAAGTCTTGCTTGTAATGTTTTCCATTGATGTTAATAACCACTGGGAGCATAAGCAGCATTACTGACTTCCCACTGGATTGCCGGCATTCCCACTGTTTCCCACTGGCAATGGCTTCCCTGCAGTAATAATGGCGTATAGAGGGGGAGCTGGCTCTCTGCTCAGCCACTGCATGTGCACTTATCTATAAATACTAGGGGTGGAACGCCTCACAGAATTCATGGTTTGGGGTCCGGTATGGTACGTTTTTGGAATAGCAGGGGTTGACACAAGAGCCATATATATACACACTATATTACATGGTTCTCCCCAAACAATGTCATAGCATTACTGCGCCACCATGTAACATTTTTAAATAGGGCTGTAGCGATGAAGACATTTAATTTCTGAAATGGTCTAATTGGTGAAATGTGGAGGAAGCCACATTTGGCTGTGGTTCGGCTTGTTTTGATGTTCATGTCTGAGAGAGGGTGAAAGCTTCTCGGACCCTTACAGTATAACGCCACGTTGTGTGGTACAGTCCATACACAGCGTCAATCATTACAATACAATATACATACAATCATCACTATGGTGCTAAAAACACCAGCAACACAGGTTGCTGGTGTAAGAATTAGGCTACATTTTAATGTGCCAGAATGTCTCATAATGACAAATACCGGTACAGTTGGTTTAGTTAGTTTGAATTTTATTAAACCGGTTCAAGCACGCACACCGTACCGTACCGGTAAAACCGGAATCCGGCCAACCCTACTAGATGCCATACAATTCTACACACTGCAGTGGTAACGCCCCTTCAATTAGTGCGTTTCCCACCAAATACTATATTGACAGCAGGAACAATTCAGTTATTTTAACTGAATAAAAAGTACAACCCTCCTCTTTTTAACCACAGCGAGCGAAGCATGATGTGATCCCTTTCAACCGTTTATAAATTCAAAAACACATACCTGTCTGTGGTGTGGTGTCATTGTACAAGGAAATGCATCCACACACAGCTATTCGTCCGAAGTTGTTCATCTGCTGCACAGCTACACTGGAGAAATGCCCTCCCACCTGCCAACCAGAGAGCCATTTTCAGTTGAACCGAAACACGATTGCCTAAAAATTTGCTTTTATTCACCTGAAGTGACTCATAAAATGATTTGTATGAACTGCAGGAAAGAAAGATTAAAAAAACATCTCTCTCTCTGACAGTTAAAGTAGTTTCCAAAAGTATATATGGACTATGAGAATAGGGTTTTAATGGAACTGTGGAAAACTTAAACGGCTTTCAGTGCGACTCCCTATACAATTGTTCAAAGGCTGCAATTCACAGCTATTAATGTTCATGTTTAATTTATAAAAGATCAGCCTGAGAAGATACGGGCGACAAGTTATATTGGAAAACTGAAAAAGGAAAAGAAACAAGCCCCAAAGTGCCTCCAAGTGGCCGCATGAAGCAAACGCATCTCCACTCCAGTCCATCACTTGTGTCAAGCCGCAGCGGACTCACGTTCTCAAAGTAGCAGTCGTATCCATCCGGCGCCGCCTCCCTCAGCGCCTGGTCCAGAGAGCCCACGCTCTTGTAGTTGATGGTCCGGTCGAAGCCCAGCTCCTTGAGGAAGGCCACCTTGGCGTCGGTGCCGGCCGAGCCCACCACCCGGCAGCCCTTGATCTTGGCGATCTGCCCCACCACGGAGCCCACCGCCCCGGCCGCCGCGTTGACCAGCAGGGTCTCCCCGGCCTGGAGCCCCAGGACCTCCTCCAGGCCATACAGGGCCGTCAGCCTGAGGGTGGGAGCGTGGGGTGGGGGTGTGAGGGGAGAAGGGGTGGGGTGGAGGTGGTGCATTGAGTGTGTCTGGAGACTCAAAGTCTTCCAGATGTTTTATACGATTTTAGATATTTTCCGAACAATAACTAGACTGACGAATGGTCCGTTCCGTACCCCCTAGCCAGTCTGGCTGACCCTCTCGCCGGCTTGTACTACCTTCCTAAACCTTACCCCGGCATGCCGATGGCACCCAAGGCCAGGGACAGGGAGACATCTTCAGGCCAGTCCGCCATGACGGGGATCAGGTCGGTTGCGTCGCAGACGGTGTGGGTCCTCCAGCCACAGCGACCCACCACATGGCTGCCCACTGGAAACGCCGTGTTGTTGCTTTGGATCACCCTGGAGAAAAAAAGCCCAATGTTCGTTACGGCGGCTGTGTGGACTTCAGTATCGAAAAACAAATACCTTGGTAATTAACAGCAGGTGTAGTCAAGTAATGTCATCCAAACAAAGTCTGCCATGCAAGTCTCCCTCTATCAATCCATCTGTCTTTAGATGCCACACTATCCCCCGTGTACATGTGGTCACGTCCTTACTTGGCCACTTGAGTTCCAATCATGACCTCGCCTTCATTCATGCGGACTCTACTGAACGGTCTAGAATAAAATCAAAATCATTGAATACATTAAACACGATGTAGCGGTGTTGAGGAAATGAAAAACATTTCATGACAAGTAGGGCTTATTTCTTGTTCATAATAAATATGGATTTAATTTTAGTTCAATGCACAAATTGACAAATGTATATTACACTCCGTACGTACCTCATGTATGGGTCCACACTCAGGAAAACGGCCTCCAGCAGTACCTCTGAAAATATAAAAAATGATAATAACCGGAATGTTTGAGTTCTCCTACTGACTACGGTCTTCTCTTATGAAACATACATCAGTGTATAGAACTCGAAGAATGTCTCTTTACCTCCATCTTTTGGCTCTGGTAGTTGCTCGAGTTTCAGTTCAAAGTTGCTCTCAGTGGGAAAGCCGTCAAAGTGTTTGGTCAGTATCCACGCCTTGGCTTGGACCATTGTTCTTTGTTTCGGACAGCTGTGTGAGAGGACATGTTTCAGTACATTATTTGACATTTGTCAGTCTTGCTAGATACATATCGTGCCATCCATATTGTTTCCCATAGTGAGCGGGATAGTATATAATATAGGTTATTATTATATAGCGATCCAAAAACATCTGCTCAACGCATTGATGTGTCTGGATTATGCAACTGATGATGCTTTATCGAGATGATTATGTAAAATAGTCATATACTAGTTAGAAAAGTCGCATTACACAGGAGACCACATGCAAGCTTTGTGCAAACTTCATGCCAGCATCTGAAATCGAGGGAGTCCCATGCTAGGTGGTTAAATAAATAAATGTAAATGCACAGTGTATAACCCTGTTATACACATAAACATATGTTAGTTAGCTTGCGGCTGCACGCAAAAGCCATTTTCAGCGTCAACAGTGGAGTTACTTACCCGCTGCCGTGTACTTGAGAATGAACGTAAACAATGGGGCGACGACCAGCTTAAATCAAAGAACGAGTTTTGATGCTATTTTTGGTTGGCTAGAGGAACTGCAGTGACGTCAGACGCAACGTGGTTGCGTCTGACGTAAACGTTATTTGATTGATAGCGCGCGCGTCAACAACAGCCATCGACTGAGGTCTTCTAGAAGCAGGCTGATATTTTTACTGGTACTTTTCTTGGTATGTTAGTGTCATAAATCAATTAGGATTTAATTGTCCGTTACACTAGTTTCATACATGTACTAGCTAGCTGTGTATTGTAATATTTCCACTCCTTCGCTAGTGAAACGTGATATCCAAGGTACGAAAACTCTTGCTACGTTGTTATTGCAGTTAGCTAACATTAGTATTTAAGGATTCGAGCCGAATGAATACAACTTCTAAACTGTCTACTTCGTTATTATCACTGATGTTTTATTTCGAATCAGGCCATAAACCTTTATGCTCTCGTTTTAACAGTATGTTACACCCTAGATGCAATAACGTTGGCATATGTTAATTCTCCTACTTAATTAATCCAATTGATCAACCTCAAAGTGATCTTGATAACTTGATCTTGATAAGCAACTGTGTGATCAACGTATTGAATCGAATATTAGATATTAGAAGAGTCCACTGAAAACGGATGTGGTCGTGTTGTAAAATTCTTCATAACCACAGCATGGCGTAGACACTGGGGATTGTGAGTTTGATTGTCCCTTCATAATGAAAATGAGGTTCCTCATCGTATGTCTTGGCAGATACAACCAGTGGGGAACCATGAGAATTATGTATTTTGTGGGTTTGTTTTGGGAAACATGACGTGTCCTCTCTTCCCTCTGCTTGCGTTGCTCTTGTATTTATATGACACTAAAGTCAGCCATCCTCGCCATTGCACTTCTCTGCGATGGCCTCGTACAATGGCTAGCGCCGCGCGGCCCACTGAGAAACCGTGCAAGACAGCGGCGGTTGCTGGAGGGGCTCGGTTGCCTGGGTTACCGTCGCTGAAGGGCTCAGAGTTTGACCGAGGCTCGTACTGGATGAGCAGCGTAACCTTTGTAAACCAGCACACATCAGCGCCACCACATCCAGTCTACCTGGACCACGGGCACACAACGTTGGCCTGAATCATTTTGAATGCGCCTCAATCGACCCCTCACCCTGTTTTTCAACACGAGTGTGTCATTCATCGTCTCAAAGCAGAAGTTCTGACCCAGCTTGTATTTAAACTGCAATGGGAGCAGAGTAGTGCTTTGAACTGGCTTCAAAAGGCGTGAACCCACTGAGATCCCGACATGCAAGGCTTTGATCCCGGCGGACATGTTGAGACCCACCGGGCAGAGTCGGAGCTCTTTAGCAGTCGTGCATGAGGAACCTAATATACTGCCACAGTATCTGGACGCAAACCTTTTAAACTCAACTCAGACTTGGAGGGAAAGCTGGCGGGCGCAACTATGCTGCCATTGAAATGTGTTGTTTGTGTTGGGGCCTGTCCCCCAAAAAGAAAATAACGCTCCATCTGTCCTGTTTGAATGTAAAACAAATGTTGAATCCATTATCTCGGCCTGAATGATTTTCATAATAAAGTAATAGTAACTTGTATGTATTGCTCGTACAACTTACATATGTATATGTTGGGATTAATCTGCTGTTAAACATGAACAACTCAGCTTGTTGAATGTTTAATCTTTTTATGCATTTGCCAAAAATGCTTAGTGCCCTGCCCTGGACTCACAACTACAATAATTTGACTTTTCTGTATTTTTTATAGCATCAAACCACTTCTTTCTCATGTGTTGTGTTTAGGTTAGCAGAGAGAGTGTTTCCCACAGACAGGTAGATGCCGAAGAGGTGACAAGTCATCAGACAGGTAGGGTGTAGAGTAGACCCAGGCCATATGTTGAAATGTTCATATGAAATGAGGCTAGAGATTGTATTGTGAAAGTGATAACATTTCCAATGTCTTAAAAGCTTCAGTACTGTAATATTATTAGACTTTCAGGTCATTCGAGCAGAGTGAAGTTTGCATTGAATACCTCTAGTCTGGACTAATTGCTTGGTCGTCATTGTTACCGAAAGGTATTTCCTCCCACACATTGGTCTCTTTGGGTCAATAACACAGGGAGCTAGATGGAGGAGTACGGCGGCCTCAGCCGCAGCCTGCACTATGGCCCTCTGTCCCAGCCTGCAGAGAGGGTCCTGGCCGCCCTGCGAGCCCAGGCTCTGCCCCCATCCAGAAACATAAACAACCACCGCTACAGCCAGCGTGAGTCAAGCCAGGAACAGTCGCAGTCACCGTGACCTGGTTCGCAAGAGAGAGACGCTAGTGCTTTCCATGACGATTACATGCCAACGAATTTGAAACAATGGCAGCAGTTTCAAAACTGATATCTTTTACTGGCCGAAAATATGGTATTGAACGAGTTCCATTTGCACCATTTCAAATGAAATAGTGATTTAATATGGTTATAAAACCATCAACAAAAGCTGTTACTGGTTTGACCGATGATTATCTTTCTGTGTTTAGCTGGGTTGATCTTGAATCAGTTTCATAGAAGTGAACACTCTGAAAGGTCAAAGTCCCCCTGCTCCCCCACAATCTCTCCGTTCATGGAGTTTACATAAAGTGATTATTGTAGAGCGCTCATGGTTATGCCATTTTATCTCCGATGTTAGAAGTGGATAGGGGCTATGGAAGTCAGAGGGAGAACTCTGTGCAGGGTGGCTGGAACGCAACTCAGCATAGGATGCAAGGCAGGGAAACTGAACCGTAAGTCATTAATCACAATGCACACAAACACTTGTATCGGTGTAACAAATGCTGTGGTTATTACTCTCAACATATTGATCTTATGGGTGCCAGAGGTTAATTGATGGCTAACAACTCATACTGGTGCAATAAAGTGACCAAACCCACATATGCATTTAAAAGAGCGTGAGCTCTTTCTATTATTGTGCGCCAGAACCCATTTAGTGGCTGGAGTACAAGAATAGATGTGTTTAATCATAAGACAGCTGAAAAGGCTTAGGTTATTATTATTGGCTAAATGCTCATAGTTGCTGTTGTTTAGACCTGGGTCACAACCCCAGCCATATTCCTCTTCATCTTGGTCAAGACCCCCATCATACTCATCCGCGGCCGCAAGTTGGGACTCCTCCCAGCAGACGGATCGCTCTCAAAACCCAGACTCCGTTGGTAGTACCCCCAGTAAGACACGGCCACGCCTTCCCGGCAAAGACTACAACCAGCCCCCGTCCCAGTCCGACTCCCACCGCAGGAGCCTAGCGTACGCGAGCCACGCCCCCTCGTCTCCCCGAAGAGCTGCGGTCTTGCCAGCTCCAGGAGGATCTCAAAGTAATGGTTGGTCCCTTCACATGCCTTGCCTGCCTGCTCGGGAAGACCCTAACCCCTGGAAGAGGTGAGCGAGGCAGGGGAAACTGAAAGGTGGTGTCGCTTTACATTAATATTAAAAGCCAAGCCAGTGTGTTTGGATAGTGACTCGTTTGACCTGACTTGTCTCACTAATTTGTCTTATTAAGTCGTTCTTATTAGTTAAATGTTTAATGTTGCCATCCTTGGTCCTCTAATTGCGTTTTCTGTTGAGCTCTGTGTTTTAGATTTTAGATTTATTTTGAGTATTTAGCTTTTATCATTGGATTACTATTATTGGCTGATTATGGAATACTCAATGAAAATGCAATGTCATGCACTATGCAACAGTCTCAGATAAATGTCACTTGACCCAATGCATTGCTCAATATTAATCAGTCAGTTTGTAGGAGACATTTGAGTCTTACATTTTTCTATATTGCCTTTTTCCCTGCAGCTTATCTGAAGAACCTGAGACCCCTTTTACCCTCAGCCTTTCTCCAGAAGGTTCAGATCTAGATGCTTTTTCCATCGATCTTTGCCAGCAGAAACCAACTACATCATCTTTCAATGTCTGCCAAGTGTCTGAGTACTGTCTACCAGATGTACAGAACAAGATCCAGCCGAGAGGAATCGGTGCAGGTGGTTGGGATGGTCGCCAAAATGACCATTGGGAAGACGTTCCTCCAAAGAACCAGCACAAGGTGTGCTTGCCGAGATTGTACCCCGTTAAAGTGGCCTCTACTGGGGGTGAAAATGGTGGAGCCTTGCATGAGGGGTCAGGATTTGCACTTACCAAGCCTTGGAAGCACCTCTCACTTCCCCAAGGCAAGACAAGACCAAAGACAGGCTTTGACCCACAGCTGTCTGAGCCCCTGAACGTGCATAGGAGCTGTGGGCCGGGGCTGATGATAGATGTTGTGGAAGCTATTGATGTAGACAGAGTAGAAGAGCCAGTAAATGGGTCTCAAGTGCAGAGTGAAGTAAACCGCATTAGACGCAATGGATCAAATGGTGAGAGGGAACAAGAGGCATTCAGAGAAAAGAGTGGATTGTCAAGAATGGAAGGAAAATGGTTCCCGATCTCCATCACAGATGAGATGGACACGGCGTCGGACTATGATGTAGATGGTAGAGACCTCCGGCAAAAGGAAAACCAAGATGTCGGAGAAGGGTTTCCATATGAACCCGGGGCCAGTGACGAAGAGCTATCCACAGGGGGGCGTAGCCGAAGTGTCACTCCAGAATTGACCCTAGTACTAGTTGAAGAAAGTGGTAACACAACGGTGACCCAGTGCCGGCTTCAAACTCCAAAAAAGACGGCAGAGCTCGAGAACGCTGGAGATGAGGAGGGGAGCCCGCAAAGACCAGAGGAACAGAAAGAACTGAGTCTGGATGGAGCCACCACAGCCGACGGACCAGACACGACCGGCAGCGATGAAGAAGTCCTGGAGACAGACATGTGGAGGGCGCAGGCCGACAAGACCCGAGCCGAGGAACAGATGGTGGGGGAGGAGGGTTGGAGTAGCCACCCTGTCCAGGGAGAGGAGGAGGAGGAGGAGGAGGAGAAAGAGGCTGGGGAAGTTCCATCTGAAAGGGGAATGATCCCTCAGGAGATGTTGGAGGATGAAAAGGAGCCCCTGTTGAAAACCTCACACGAGGACAATGGAAGCCCGGCAATGGGTAAGTCAAGCACAGTGTACGCTTGAAGCTGAACCTTTTTATAGATTATGGTCTATATAACTTTCTATTGCTGCATTCACCACTAGAGTGTGCCACAACACCACAGTCAGCACTTAACACAACCAAATGCACAAGCAAATGCATTTATAAACAAATGCAGTTTTGTTTGCTTACACTCGCCATGCTGTGACCACTCTTGTGTTGGGACTGATGGTCCAGCCGTGATACTGTTCTGTGTGCCATGAAGCAGCTGTTTTATGCAAACCTGTGCCTCACTTTGACTGGGAAAATGGTACATGTAAGATCACATGGTAGACCATGTGGGCAATATGGGATAAAATGGCTTCATGTCACTTCCAAAAGCATGGAGAAATAACGATATTAGTTAATTAAACTGAGTGTTCACTGTTATTGTTCAAAGTCAGTTCAGTCAAACCTTTCAACATGCAACATAAGTCTCGACCGCCCCTTCCACAGAGCTGTTATAGGATGTTCATTCCCACTGATGGAAATTTGTATTGTGGAATAAATAGAGAATATAGAATGTCAAGTGAAGTCTGAACCAGAAAACCTACACTGTCAAAAACATGTAATATAACAATTGGATACATGCTTTTAGGCACATTAGACGTTTGGACATGAACCATCATCGGATTAGAGAACGTTTTCACACCAATAGCCTAAAACCTTCCAAATGTACCACTGGCCATCTTTTTTTATAAGTTATCCACTCCCTGGATCAAAGGCTCTTGAGGCAGAGGGTGCAACAGGGTTTCAGATGACATCAGGTCCCCCTTAGCCCACTGGCTCTGGGCCAGTGTTTATCATCACTTGCCTGGTAATCTAAGATAGTGTGTAGGGGAGAATCCATTGGGCTGACTGGGTGCTGTTGCTAGCTCGTTGTTAGCATACCAGGGCTATGCTAACAAGCCGATGGCAGGGGTCCGCCGCAGCTGAGTCAGCGTGTTGCTTTTACACTCGGCTTGATGCAAACTTTTCAGGCCAAGGTCACAGAGCCAGTCTTTTACTGATGTGTGCTCTCTCGCTCTCTTGCTCTCTCGCTCTCTCTCTGTCTCTCTCTCTCTGTCTCTCTGTCTCTCTCTCTGTCTCTCTCTCTCTGTCTTCTCCCTCTCTCTCTCTCTTTCACTCTCTCTCTCTCTTTCTCTCTCTTTCTCTCTCTCTCTCTCTCTCTCTCTCTCTCTCTGTCTTCTCTCTCTCTCTCGCTCTCGCTCTCTCGCTCTCTCTCTCTCTCGTTTTCTGTTTCACACGCATATACAAAGTAAAGAACTATAACACTAATTCATAATGACTTGACTGCAGATCCATTAACTGAATTATGAGTAACCAAAAAAAGGCTAACCATCACCTTTTCACCCCAGAGGGCTCACTGGTTCAGGAAGGAGGCGCAAGAGGGTCTGGCTTTAGGGTACCCCCTCTTCTCCATGGGAACGCCCCCCCACATTCCACCCTCCACACCCGTGACAACCTTCAAGTGAGTCCCGATCAGTCAACCATCGTTCGCTAACCGTTGAAAGGGAACTA
The DNA here is from genome assembly GCA_026745465.1 of Lota lota. Taxonomy (NCBI): domain Eukaryota; kingdom Metazoa; phylum Chordata; class Actinopteri; order Gadiformes; family Lotidae; genus Lota; species Lota lota. The sequence goes on from JACYXH010000232.1 coordinate 698,872, forward strand.
AACCTTAACGTACCTGTCAGCCCTGTTGAGAATCAAGTATCAAACGCATTTCTATTCATTAGTACTCTTCCTTTTACTTCCATGGCATATCAATGCCATGTCTTGTTTCAGTTTCAGTTTGTCCTCCACCTCAAGCTGTATCTTGAGGTTGTCAAGGACAGCATATAGAGGACTCTGAAAACCCTGATACAGAGAGAGCTCCCTGGGAAAGCATTAGGATTCTGTGGTGATGTCAAAGGAGCACAAGTAGATATCTGTAGGTTCATTTAACGATATGTCCCTCAACAGCCAGCAGCCCTGATAGCTTCTCACGTGTGTACAAATGTACATTGGGAGAAATGGATTGGAAACATTTGGATTGGAAACAGTGTGAGTTCACGTTAGAAGAGGCGATAAATCAATTTTAAAACATCATCATTAACAATGCTCTGGTGAAGAAAGGTAAACAGAAATGGAGAAAACCAAGAAGCAACACACATTTACAGCGTATTAGAGCAATTGGCAGAGGGGTTTACAAAGAAAAATAGATGTAATCCAAGGAAAAGGGGTCTTGGTTTTACAGACCATTAATCGATGGAAGGATAGGTGGATCGGTCGATGCGACATAACCGAGGGATGGAAGGAGATATACATGCAAGATCTAAACAGAACTGCATCGCATAGCGCGCGAGAAAAAAGAGCTAGAGAGAGAAGTGGTGCAGGATTGACCATATTGCACCGGTCAGCATCACTACAGCTAGAGCTCAGCTGGCTGAAACACAGATATATTCCACCTGTCGATCGCCCCCAATATACCTTTTCCACCTAGCGGAGACCTCCTAGAATATTTTGGGGAACCATGATAACTCGATCCAAATGCATTCTTGATGCATTTGAAAAAATGATGCATTGAGTTTTCGTGGTTTCCGAAGATATCGTTAGTCAAACACCAAGGTGAACCCTGGCTCCCCCAGACAGGCTCTGTATCCTCCCCACCAGAGGAGGGCGTCCCCCCCCTGCCCTGGTCAGCAGGACCTCCCTGGTTCTCCCTGGGAGAACCACAGGACCTGAATCACCACTCTGTACACTGTACTCATGGTGCAGGAACACGCTCCTGTGTGGACATACACACACAGACGTGCATGCTTGTGGGTTTAGGCATGGGGAGTTTTTTTTAGGGGATATGAATAATGAAGGTGTGGGATGTTTGAAGAGGTTACCTGGAGGCCAACATGAGGACACAGAAACCGACTCTGGCTGTCTGTTGCTTATGATTATGATGCTGTGAGCAAAAGCTAGAGAGACTGTGTGTGTGTGTGTGTGTGTGTGTGTGTGTGTGTGTGTGTGTGTGTGTGTGTGTGTGTGTGTGTGTGTGTGTGTGTGTGTGTGTGTGTGTGTGTGTGTGTGTGTGTGTGTGTGTGTGTGTGTGAGTGAGAGAGAGTAGTAGAGACAGACTGAGCGAGAGTTACTAAGTGAGAGAGACTCTCAGAGACAGTGTGTGTGTATTCATCTGAGAGGAAGGGAGAGGCTTTGAGTGAGATAGAGTGTGTCTGTGTGTGTGCGTGTGTGTGTGTGTGTGTGTGTGTGTGTGTGCGTGCATGCGTGCGTGTGTGTGTGTGTGAGGGGCGGAGGCTGAGCCCGTTTCACAGTGTGACGCCTGCTGTATCAGCCAGACAGTGTCTGGCTCCCTCTCTCTGACTGTCTGGTACACAGTGCTGCATCATGCTACACAGTCTCAACAAACATGTACTATACTACAGACTACGTACATGTTAACATGTATGTATGTAAACTGCATGTGTTGTATACTGCAGATAATACCAAAGACGTACTACAGATTGCAGGTGCACATCAGTATTATATAGTATTTATACTATATAAGTATTTATAGTAATAATATTGTACTATCCTACAGACTACATACATTGCAATACAGGAAGAATACAAATATAATACATATAATATATAATATAAATATAATACATATAAACAGAGTGAAAATGCAATGAGTTAAACAGTAATTGTGTACCTTTCTCCCATATGCCCTTTTATTGTAGTCTCAACAGCCTTTATTGTCTGCCAATGAAGGCCCCAGGACGGGCGTCTTATGTGCAGACCCTCCCCCAGTCGCACCCTCTACGTCTGGGCCGAACGTCGGCTCAGACACCGGACATTTCCCTGGAAGTTCAGACCTTTCCCAATTTTGCCCGGTTCCACCTAAGCCGTTACGGATCCCCGCCTTTTCTATTAAGAGGAAACGGGAAGAGCAAGACGTCAGCCTCACCGAAACACCTAGAATCTCCCACCCCAGACGCCCCATCAAGTGGGAGCCCCCCCGCTCCTCCCAAGGGAGGACAGGGGGAGAAGGAGAGGACAGGAAGGCAAACAGAAAACATGAAGCCGATGAGAAGGAGACGGAGGCCAGGACTCGGACCTGCACCTCTAAAGATCCCGGCGTGTGTTCTCCAGCGTTCGCCGAGGTGCGACAGGCCCAAGCCCGTCCCGTTCAACCACACACGGTCGGCCTGGCGGGGGTGAGTAGAACGGACGGGCCTGCGTGGAAACAGCAGTCGGTGCGTCCACACCAGCATGTTGCCAGGGGTTCCCCCTTAACACACTGCGAAATGAAAACAAGCCACATCGGAGAAATGGATAACGCCGCCGCCACCGACGCCGCTGCGTCCAAACCTCCCAAGAAGAAACCGGCCAAACATGACCCAGGCGAGATCCCTAGCCACGGAGCTCCATCCGCCCAGAGTGACGCCGTGAGAGGGGAACGTCTCGCGGATCAAACGGCAGGCGTCACCTCCGACCCCAGAGTGAAGGATGTTGGGAGGATGAGTTTGGAGGAGAGGGCGTGGCTGCGGAGGACGGTGGGCCAGGCCAGAGCGACGGCGCTGACCATGGTGTACCAGGATGGCAGCACTCAGTTTGACCCGGAACAGGTGAGCACGACCCAGGGTCGTGATGGAGGCTGTGATTGGTGGTTGCCCGGCAACGCCTCATGGCTCCAGAGTAACGGTCGCCCTGGGCTACCAGATTGTATCAAAGTGTTTTTTTTGACTAGCCAATTATAAGCCTTACAAGCCATCTTTCATATAACTAAGTTTTGCGTGTATGTGCAACCTCTTCCCCCACACGCACGCACACACACACACACAAACACACACACACAAACACTGTTTGAAATCACTGCAATGATGAAAGTTGTTTGACTGTAGGGTGGAGGAAATAATGGGTCAACATCATCCAGGTCAGAACATTATGGCCTGCTTATACTTGCATCCAAACGGAGCAGACAGCTTGGATTGAGAAGTATATTAACAACCTAGAGGTGGAATGTACATGCATACGAACATTGACCCAACAAAACGCATTGTTTGCGATGCCTGGCAACCGCTTGTATGAGGTCAAATGTCGCCTTGTTCTGTATTGTCAGTTGGAGGATTTTATCACTCACACACCATGTGACCATGAAAATGGTCACCTCTAACTGCTTGGTGGTCTTATCCGCACTCTGGATGTTTAATGAGTAATTGGATGTACACATTTCTTATATGCCCGGGATTAATGATGCTAAACTAAACAAATTAACTAACTAACTAAACTAAACTAACTAAACTAACTAAACATACAATCAAAATCGGAGTAACTACAAAACAATTACAAACACCGCACAACCAAGTATATTAATGAATCCTCTGGTCTAGGAGGATTCATACTTATTAGATATACTGAATCTGGTTCTGGTTCTGGTTCCAGAACCCGAGCGTCCCAGTGAGCGGCCTGCTGGTTCTGATGAGGCAGGAGCTGGATCACAGCGGACCGGGAGCCCACCTGCACCCGGGAGATACCTGTTTCTACCTCAGACTGGATCACACACCCACATGGGCCCAGCAGCACGCACAGCACAGCCAGGAGAGCTTCACTAGGTCTCCGTCTGTGTGTGTCTGTGTCTGTGTGTGTGTGTGTGTCTGTCTGTCTGTGTGGATGTGTGTGTCTGTCTGTGTGTGTGTCTGTGCGTGTGGGTGTGTGTGTGTGCGTGTGTCTGTTGGGTGTGTGTGGGTGTCTGTGTGTGTGTGTGTCTGGCATGCGCATGTGTGTGCATGCGTTGTCCTATGTAGCCTTGTGTTGATTTGGGGATAAGGAACTTTACTTTTAACCACACATGATGTTATAATGTCTGTGCTCACGATACATATATTTGTAATGGATATGTCTGTTTGTGTGTGTGTGTGTTTGGTTGATGTGTACACTTATGTGTATGTGTGTGTGTGTGTGTGTGTGCTCCTGTAGGGAGACGCTGGTGCAGGTGGTGTCAGGTGCTGGGCTTCTGGTGTGCTATAAAGCCAAGGACCTGCTGCGTACGGCTCTGCAGCACTACAGACCGCAGCTCAGCTGGAAACAAGGCAGGGCTCAAACCAGCGCTGGACTCACTCAACATAGTCACACTAACTGGGCAACACAGCCGGTGGTGATGGGGCAGTCACTCCTACATCAGTCTCACACATTCATCTAAAGTCTGATTTGTGAGACTGATATGGGAGAGACTCTAGATTAATATCTAAAGTCTGATGCCAGCTCCAATCTGGGTGAAGGGGGCGTTCTTTCGCTTCATATTTGATTTGACCAATCGTGCCGTCGGTGGCGGGGTCTGTAACTGCGTAATTATTGAACACAAACTCGGCCAGCAGAGGTAAACTGTGAAAAGGTGTCTGGAAAGGTTTCAGGTCAACACCACGAAGACTGGCCACTGTAGAAACACACTTACTAAAATCCCCATCTGAAAGCTTCATCCCCTTGCGGGAATGAGTTTGCCTCGGTGTAATATCTCCGTTACCAAGCAGAAAGCGAGGCGTACCTCCGCCCCTTGCAGGTTTGGTTTTCTCTCCCGCTTCCCCCCAGAAGCTCTGCTATGACATAGTTGGACTACTGGATCCCAGATTACTCCCATATTGAACGGGTCTTGAAGTACATCGAATGTTTTGGGTTTGTCTGTGAGGAAAACACCGCTCTACGCTCTGTGCGTCTAGTTCTTGGCTGTCGTATCCAGGACCCCCAGGTGTCCGGCTGGCTGCTGGACCCTGCAGACCAGGCCACCTGCTACCAGGACCTGCTCCACAAACACCTGACACCCCCTCCTCCACGACCAGCCCCGGGAACCAGCAAGGTGAGTGGTCTTCAGAGGGGGCGCCACGGTTTAGCGGTGGGGGGTTTGAAGAGTGTAAGTCCTTCTTTTACTCGGACAAAAGACAAATATTTTGTATTCGCATCAGGAGGCCGTGTCTGTCATTATGCACTGTTGTGTAGTGACAGTTTAACTAAATTATATTCAAATGAGAAAAACTAAACAAATAGCTAATTTGTGAGTCTGGCCAACTGCAAACTTACTTCTGCATGCTGTTTTGATTGTTTTGTAAAGCACTTCACAGACACATGATGAAGCTCTATCACACATACACACACACACACCAGAGTCCTGGAGAACCTGGTAAAGCTGGATTTAAAAAATATGTTTTCCAGTCAAGGATAACATAACATTGTCCTGGGAAAAGCTAGAATATGTCATGGAAAATTGCGAAAGTTACGCTCCAAAACATATTTCATGTTTCTGTGGCCTACGTTCAGTCACCGACTAAAAGTTGCACAATTGTCTGTCAAAGGTTATGAGCCAGCTTGCAATGCATTATATCCATGAGCACAGAAAGGTTTAGGAAAATGTCCTGGAAAATACCTGAAAATGCTTAGCTAAAAAGCGTGGGAACCCTGACACACTAACACACACAGCAACGAGACCTTCCCTTGCATTTGCTCCGTGTTAAGAAACCCCTCAACGACCTCCACCAAGCTCTGGGAAGATTGATTCCTTTAATAAATCTTCACATTTCTGCCAGTTGGCGAGCATGCGAATGCATTAGCACTCTGCCATGTGCAGATCAATAGACCGGCACAGAGCAGTTGATCTTATTTTTGCTCTCTTCCACCCACATCCTCCATCTACCTCACTCTATCTCAGGCTTCGCAGGCCATCACCAACCTCAATCTGCTCTACCGGCTTAACATGGAGCTGTGCGCCAAACTGCAGGTATGTGTTACACACTCAGACCCTCTCCCCTGAGTGCACGTGCGTGAGGTGAGTGCACGTTGGAGTGACGGTGTGCTTGTTACTGTGTTCAGGGCCAGGGCCTGTGGCAGCTGTACTCCACTCTAGAGCTCAGCATGATCCCAGTTCTGGCAGGTGAGCTGTTGATAAATGTAAAACGTGAACGATATGAGAAAGAAAAGCACAAGAACCATGAGAAAATATAAGGAAGACAGAAAAGAGGCAATACACCATAATTTCTTCTTCTGATTCCCCTTGATAATCTTAATGAAGCTTAAAGATACGATTTGAGTGCTGTTGTTTAAGGGTAATTTGTTAGTTTTTAGTGGACTGTGCATGCCTCTGCATGAGCCAATTTAGATTTAAGTCTGCTCCCGGCTCTTTTCTGACCAATCAGGGCATGGCTTCCCTGATTGGTTTGGGGAATCCATCTTGCCTATCAATCACAGGTGTGTGAACTGCAGCACTTCTCCGTGGGGAGCAGAGATGGCGGGGACGTTTTTCTGTCCAAAATCTCTCATTCTACCAGTCGGTATCTGCTGTATCGTTGTGTGAATGCGCTTCCATGCACTTCTGTCTCTGATGTTTCAGCCATGGAGAGCCACAGGATCCATGTGGACAGAGAGGCCCTGAAGACCACCTCAGACATGTTAGGGGTAAGACTGCAGTGTCAGGGCCAGTAATATAGGCACAACATACAGTATATATACCCGATATACCCGGGTTGTGACGGGACCAACAGCATTAGATGTAACGTACAAAATACTTTTTATATAATCGTCAATGTCCATAGGCAAGTATTCTACCAAAAAAATTAAATAAAGTAAATATATATGTATTGTATTGTGTATTTATAAAAAATACGCACATGCAAATTAATTTGCAAACAAATGATGCCCGTGAGGCTGCTTGAGTATAGCATGTGCATTGCAGGCATGGTTCCTCAATGACATTATCATTGCAGAGTCACGATCAGAAAGCAACACCCACACACACGCACAAACACACACACACGCTCTCCCAATCACGCAACTCCCCATGGCACAGACAAGATGACTACAAAACGATTGCAATCAAATTTTGTCGGTTTGTTTGTTTCTTTGTCAGTCTGTCCAGACAAAGTCATTGAGTCATTGGACCTAAGGCAAGGCAATACGAATAAGAGTGTTTTTATTAAGGGTAATTTATACACACAGTGCACAATGTATTCCCAATGTATTTTTTTTTTACAAAGTTGAGTCACTCTCTCTCTCTCTCTCTCTCTCTCTGTCTCTCTCTCTCTCTCCCCCTCTCTCTATATCTCTACCTGTATCTCTTTCTCTGTCGCATTCTTGCTTGCTCTCTCTCTGTCACACACATACACACACACACACACACACACACACACACACACACACACACACACACACACACACACACACACACACATCCAACCACACACAATCTTAAGACTCACACTCCCAAGCAGGGGTGTTGCTGTGGAAGGCGAGTACTGTGTGTCTATAAATAGAGAGAGAGGCTGTTTCTTCTCACCAACTTCTCGAGGAAGGAGCATCACTCTCTGTCATAACGCACACACATAGAAACGCACGCACACACGGGTCAGCTAGAGTCTTGCATGTGTGATGTGTTTCTTCATTCCAACTGCATGAACGTGTGAGTGCTGCTATGAATGTGTTTTTGTCTGTGCATGACTATGGCACACACACGGCAATATATGGCTTTGAGTGCATGTGATCGCATGTGTCCTCCTCATTGCCTATGTCAAGGTCACACGCACACACACGCACACACACGCTCTCATACACACACACACACAGAGCCTTGTATTCACTTCCCCCACTTTCATTATTCCTTATTTTAACTCTGTGGGACACAGAACCCCCCCCCATCACAAACAGACAGGCACACACACAATCACATCCTGTCAGTGTGTTTCAGATGTGCATTCAGATTTTGCAGATGATGAACACCGGCCCACTACCCTTGACAGCCTTTAAAGTTGCTGTTTATCAGGCGTCACGATTATAAGGGACAGGTGTCCCTCAGCCGGGTGTTTGTCACACAACACGCCGCTGATTCTTTATGACATGTAGATCTCAATGTGGTCATTTCAAATCACACACACGCACACACACACATACACGGTAGGTCCAAAATAATTACCTGCCAGAAAGGGAGAGAGATGGATTCAGTAAAGACATTGAGGATGAGACTTGTTGAAATGATGAGGTCAGACTTAATTCAGCCCTTCGTCTTCCTCCATCCCTTTTGGCACCCTCCCCTTTATCTTCGCTTTATCTTTTCTCCCCTTTTTTCCCTCAACTCTTTTCCACATATAAGACGTGTACTTTCTGTTTAATCCGACTTAAACCTTCTCTTTCTCTCTCTCCCACTGGCTGCTTCTTTTCCCTCGCTGTCTATGCCTCCTCTCTTGCTCTCTCTCTGTCTCTGTCTGTCTGCCTCTCTCTCTCTCTCTGTCTCTCTCTCTGTCTCTGTCTCTCTCCCTCGCAGTCTCTCTCCCTCTCTGTCTCTCACCCTCTCTGTCTCTCTCCCTCTCTGCCTCTCTCCCTTTCTCTCCCTCTCTGTCTCTCTCCCTCTCTGTCTCTCCCTCTCTGTCTCTCTCCCTCTGTCTCTCTCTCTTCCTCTATCTCTCTCTGTCTCTCTCCCTCTCTGTCTCTGTCTCTCTCCCTCTCTGCCTCTCTGTCTCTCTCCCTTTCTGTCTCTCTCTCTCTCCCTCTCTCCCTCTCTCTATCTCCCTCTGTCTCTCTGTCTCTCTCTCCCTCTCTTTCTCTCTCTCTGTCTCTCTCTCTGTCTCTCTGTCTCTCTCTCTCCTTTTTTTGGGGGCTGCTTGCCGGCTTCTCATTAAATATTGACCAGGCAGTCTGGAGCTGCTGAAGGCGGTGAACAGAAGAAGAGAAACGCCTTAAAGTCTTAAAGTCCAGTCATAGTAGAGGACCAGCACCCGAGCCCACGCTCCCATTTCCCGGTCTCATTTCTTACTCGAACTATTTCCTGTCTCCCCTCTCCCCGTCTACTTCTTTCCATCATTCTGTACGGCTGATCGTTCCCTTTCCACTAGTTGCGTTAATAGCGTCCGCCTATGTGTGTCTGGAAGTGAACCTTTTGTTGCGTTGTGTTTGTATTCGTCTGCAGCGTGCCCTTCGCTCTCAAGGACATGGCCTGTCTTCGATGATATTCATGATATTCATTTATCGTGTCCTACCATCAACTGCCCAGTCTGTTCCCGCCGGTCCCATTGCTCACCTCAAATCCCCAACCACCAGGCTTTCTTACCGCGGGCCTTGTCACCACAACATGTATGTGGGCAAGATTTGAGACTTGTAAAATGTTGAAAACAACCACATCCCTCTGCTCCCTCCCACGTTTCTCCGTCATTGAGAAGTTTTGCTTTCATGCACCTGTGGTGGGGCTATAAATAACACTATGTGCTGACATGTGAGTGACAGGCAAGATGGATTCCCCCAAACAATAAGGGAAGAGATGCCCTTATTTATCAGAAATGAGCCGGGATGGAAACGATCCAAAATCGAAACAGTTTCATACAGGAGCAGCCGCTGTCAACCAGAATAGATGTTGTCATAGAGCATTGTCACTCACTTGGCATTTCTAACAAGTTACACTCAAATTATAGCTATCAAATCATACCTAAAGCAACTTGAACCTTTTCTGGCTCTCTCTCTCTCTCTTAGCCCCCAATCAGACACACAGTCTTTGACACAACACAACACCAGTGTACTTAATACTGTCTGCAAAGGCTACAGTAGCACAGGCTCCAGTGATGGTGAAGCTACTTTTTAGGTATCAACACGTGCATGCAGCAACATGTGTCAACATCTGCTCCATTCATATAGCCATCTAGGCTAATTTTGCATTCTCTCTCTCTCTCTCTCTCTCTCTCTCTCTCTCTCTCTCTCTCTCTCTCTCTCTCTCTCTCTCTCTCTCACATACAGACTAAGATGAAGCAGTTGGAGCAGGAGGCCCATCAGGCTGCAGGACAGATCTTCCTGGTGTCCAGCAGCACCCAGCTAAGAACTGTGTGTGTGTGTGTGTGTTGCATGAGACATTACATACGTGTGTGTAAATAAACATGGTATGTCTCATGGTCTGTGTGTGTGTGAAGTGTATTTATACAGAAATGAAGTCATGTATAAGTACACTGCACAGTGTGCATGTGTATTCGGTGAAGGTTAATTCCATGTGGCCCTGTAACAGTGGTTAAGTGGTTTGTGTGTTTCCAGGTAATGTATTTTCTCGTACCTCCAGGAAGCCTTTAACCTTTAGTTTGTGTGTGTGTGTGTGTGTGTGTGTGTGTGTGTGTGTGTGTGTGTGCGTGTGCGTGTGCGTGTGCGTGTTGACTGAAGGTTCTGTTTGATAAGCTGCGGCTACACGAGCGCTGTGAGAACAAGAAACTCCCCAAGACCATCAATAAACAACAGCAGTCAACATCAGAGGCTGCTGTGAGGGCACACACACACACACACACACACACACACACACACACACACACACACACACACACACACACACACACACACACACACACACACACACTGTGAAGGTCATTCTAATTGACGCACAAAAACATTCTGTACACATGGATGTAAACACATACAAACTCATTCTGATAGACACACACACATTCAAGCCCATTCTGATAGACACACACAGTGAAGGTTATTCAAACTCAGACACAAACACACTCCCACATACACATGGGTGCATGCAGATTTACGCACATGTATTTCTCCATGTGCAGACTTGGGTAACAGCCTTCCTTAGAGGCACAAAACGGACCCCCCATGGACACACATTTTCACATGAATGCATAAACAATGACACACACACTTTCATACACACTCAACTTTCACTCACATATTTTATACACACACACACACACAGCAAAGACCTCCATGAAACACAGCTTCACACTGACACCGAATACCCATTCACACGTTTGCACAGACACATAAACAAAGGTCACATTCACACCAACAAACAGACACACACAGGCAAATGGCGCAAAAGAGTCATCGTTAATCTGTTCTTCTCTTGTGACACGACTTTGGTCAGGATCTGTTGTTCCCTCTGTTCCACCACCTGGGGCCATATGTAGGATTGGCTCTCAATGATCACATGTGACCAACACACAGACAGATTGCCACTTTCCTAAGTATGAGATCACAGGACCACATTGCTGATATTAGAATCATTAAGGAGCAGGTCGGGGTTAGGATGCTTTCAGGTAGGCTCTGGGCATTGGGAATCATTGGTTTGGCTCACCCTTGACACCCCAGTACATAGAGTGTTTACGTTTGACTCCAGAGCAGCAGAGCTAATGATGTTTGACTCGGTCTCTGAAGTTTTAATTATCGGGTTTGCTGACTCTTTTAAATGTCACACAAAGTAAATCTATGGAACGAAATGCTATTGAAAAAAACCACAACATCGCCGATTGCTTTTTTATTTATTATCGTCGTTGTTTAATGAATCGCAAACTGCCAAGTGAACTCTGAATATAAATGTTTTCATACTCGACAGCTGTTGCAGCTTCTGGACCTGCATCCCCTCCCAAAGATCATTCTGGAATACAGGCAGGTCAGTTGTACATGATTACTATACTCAAATCCAAGTTCATTTAGTTTAACTAGACCTTATTAGACCTCTTCATGGGGTCATTACTGCACCAACGGCATTCACAGGGTGTCTTGTTATTATTAAAGGTTTCACTGAATCCCCCAACACCTACTCCCCAAAAAGTGAACCCAGTAGAAATTATCCATTAAACATTTATTATGGGGTATCTGCTTATTAGATATCATTGCATTTCCATCATTTCACCTTCATAAACAGTGAATGTGGAAATAAACTGGCACAATGGATGAATCATCGAATGCACAATTTATTCTCATCGGTGTGCTTGATTTTAGGTTTAAGGAGAAATGTTGACATGTCACATCTGTCCTCCGCTTAAACTGGTTGGAACTGGGGAAACCTGAAAGTATCTTTTAGGGTCAGGGGGTCAGGGGGTTTGGTTCACCTCTAGGAAATTGTTCTCAATCGTTCCTTGCAAATGTGTCCCCAAATCATATAAACGAATTTCAAAATCAATTGAGAGTCAACCCCTTTGTTACATCACACCTAACCCTAACATTGTTTTAATGCTGCTTGACAAACATGCACCTTTGTTTGTTCCTCAGGTCCATAAGATCAAGTCCACCTTTGTGGATGGGATTCTGTCCTGCATGATGGGCAAGGTGAGGCTTGCATCTGTCTTGCATCTGGCTTTAGGGTGGTGGTGGTGGGTGGTGGTGGTGTGTGGTGGGTGGTGGGTGGTGGTGGTGGGTGGTGGTGGTGGTGGGTGGTGGTGGTGTGTGGTGGGTGGTGGGTGGTGGTGGTGGGTGGTGGTGGTGGTGGTGGTGGTGGTGGTGGTGGTGGTGGTGGTGGTGGTGGTGGGTGTGGTGGTGGTGGTACTAACTCTTGTAATAGTATTGGGACAGTAGATTAACCGTCCAATCAGGCAGCCAGACACTGATTCTGAACTGAGCATCAGGTCGTTCTGAGCACACCATTTGTGTGTGTGTGTGTGTGTGCGGTGTGCGCTTTTGTGTGTCCCCGCATGGACATTCATAGGTGTGTGCGCACAGTGTAATTATTATTCCTGATTTGTTTTTAAATACCTTTCATTAAACGGATAATGGATACTAAAAACAAATTGGTATTACCCTTAATTGCACAGAAACCAAACTGAACAATTATAAGCCTATATTAAACCTGCCTTGATGGGGTAATCATATATAAATTGCTAATTAGGATTCAAATTCCATTCCAACTTGCCTAATTTCTACTTAATGGTAATCGTGGTCACAATTGGCAGCCTTTGTATGAATTCAGCATGTTTGTATTTCATTGTTCTGTCACCTCTCTATCAGTCTCTTGCTCACTCACTCACTCACTCACTCACTCACTCACTCACTCACTCACACTCTCTCTCTCACTCACTCACTCACTCACACTCTCTCTCTCACTCACTCACTCACTCACTCACACTCTCTCACTCACTCACTCTCACTCACTCACTCTCTCTCTCACTCACTCACTCACTCACTCACACTCTCTCTCTCTCACTCACTCACTCACTCTCTCACTCGCTCTCTCTCTCTCTCACTCACTCACTCACTCACACTCTCTCTGTCTCTCTCACTCACTCACTCACTCACTCACTCACTCACTCACTCTCTCACTCACTCACTCACTCACTCTCTCTCTCTCTCTCTCACTCTCTCTCACTCTCTCACTCACTCACTCACATACTCTCTCTCTCTCTCTCTCTCTCTCTCTCTCTCTCTCACTCTCTCTCACTCTCTCACTCACTCACTCACATACTCTCTCACTCTCTCACTCACTCACTCACTCACTCACTCACTCACACACACACACACACACTCTCTCACTCACTCACTCACTCTCTCTCTCTCTCTCACTCTCTCACTCACTCACTCACTCACTCACTCACTCACTCACTCACTCACTCACTCACACACACACACACACTCACTCACTCACTCACTCACTCACTCACTCACGCTCTCTCTCACTCACTCACTCACTCACTCACTCACTCACACACACACTCACTCACTCACTCACTCACTCACTCACTCACTCACTCACACACACACACACACACACACACTCACTCACTCACTCACTCACTCACTCACTCACTCACTCACTCACTCACTCACTCACTCACTCACTCACTCACACACACACACACACACACACACACACACACACACACACACACACACACACACACACACACACACACACACACACACACACACACACACACTCACGCTCTCTCTCACTCACTCACGCTCTCTCTCACTCACTCACTCTCTCTCTTCAGAGCTACATCTCTTCTACCTGGCACCAGACCAGCGCGGTGACCGGACGGATTTCAGCCAAACATCCGGTCAGTGAACACACCCTAGCTTGTGACAATGTTATTAAAGTATAATGTTCATACATCAATATCACATTAATGTAATGTTAACAAAACAGTTAAACACAACAACAATGTAACAACATTAATAGAACTAAGTAATATAATATTAAGCTGTATTTGGCTTAATATTAAGGTCAATTTGGCTATGGCAACGTAACGCTATGAATAATATTCTTATATATATAACATAATACTAACCATTAAATGGAGAGTCTGGAAAAAGTCTGAAAAAAGACTAAATGTTGAAGTCCTCTGTTAAAGGACTGAAATATACTAAAATATTCACACTGCCCCTCAAAATAAATAGGATGAGTGCACCACAATTACATGATCACATTTCAGATTAAAGCATTTCAGATCTTTCTGTCTGTCTCTGCCTCTCCACTCTGTCTCTTGCTCTCTTTCCCTCACAGTCTTTCACTCTCTGCCACACTGCTTCTCTGAGTGGTGTGTGGCTTCAGTGGAGTTGAGTAGACTATTAGTTCAGTGATGGGCCGTTGCTTGCCTCAAGGTGTGGAAATGGAGGTCGAGTTGGTTTTCCTGGGGTTTGTCTGGGATCTGAATCTCTCCGTAGTCCCACCAGAAAGTCACTGCCGTGAACATTCAGCCGATTCGATTTGAGCCGGCGGTGACATGGCTAAAGGTTGACATAGCTGAAGGTTGACATAGCTAAAGGCTAAAGGCCAAGCACTTCCTGGTGTATAAAATGAACCAGACCACGAGCAACAGTACGTTGTGCGGCGCGGCGATGCAGTTCCAAGATGTCGTCGTTTTTTCGTTGTTTTGAATATATTCTAATGATAAAAAAACCCTACTACAATTGTCCCCCTTTAAAGGACCTATTGGGGGATCAAACCATCTTAGCTGTCTCCAAAATGACTTTGTTGTACCGATTCTGCCGAAAAGCATTTAGCGGACATGCTTGTACAACAAACGTAAGCAGCGGGAATGTATAGCACGGTGCCTTTGACAAATTGTATTCGTTGCGAATGCATCTGAGAAGCCAGGAGAGACGCTTGTTATTGGCTGATTTGACCCTGGTTGTGGATTGTAGATGTGCGCGTATGTTCCATGTGTGCCTCAAGTGGTTCACCACATCTGTATTTTACTTGTGTGTATCTGTAGCTCACAGTATGTCTCCATGCCGTTGTACGTTTAAAAAAAAAAAGTATTCTAGTTGTTATCTCTGCAGACAAAGGATCAAAGGAAGTCATGTGTTTCAAGAACTGATCTTTGTTTCTCAAAGCAACTCTGATGTCTGGTCCGACGGCTAGTACATACCAACATGTCTCATCCTCTCCATCTTATGTTGCATCTCGCTTTTTATCTCAGATTTCTCTCTTACTTTCACTCGCACGTGTGTGTGTGTGGTGTGTGCGTGCGTGTGTGTGGTGTGTGTGTGTGCGTGTGTGTGGTGTGTGTGTGTGGTGTGTGTGTGTGTGGTGTGTGCGTGCGTGTGTGTGTGTGTGCGTGTGTGTGGTGTGCGTACGTGTGTGTGTGGTGTGGTGTGTGTACGTGCGTGCGTGCGTGTGTGTGGTGTGTGTGTGTGTGCGTGTGTGTGGTGTGTGTGTGTGCGTGTGTGTGGTGTGTGCGTGCGTGTGTGTGGTGTGTGTGTGTGCGTGTGTGGTGTGTGTGTGTGTGGTGTGTGCGTGTGTGTGGTGTGTGTGCGTGCGTGTGTGTGGTGTGTGTGTACGTGCGTGTGTGTGGTGTGTGTGTGTGCGTGTGTGTGGTGTGCGTACGTGTGTGTGTGTGGTGTGTGTGTGTGTGGTGTGTGCGTGCGTGTGTGTGTGTGTGCGTGTGTGTGGTGTGCGTACGTGTGTGTGTGGTGTGGTGTGTGTACGTGCGTGCGTGCGTGTGTGTGGTGTGTGTGTGTGCGTGCGTGTGTGTGTGTGTGTGTGTGGTGTGTGCGTGCGTGTGTGTGGTGTGCGTACGTGCGTGCGTGCGCGTGTGTGTGGTGTGTGTGTGTGCGTGTGTGTGGTGTGCGTGCGTGCGTGCGCGTGTGTGTGTGTGACGACAAGACCACTGGACCCTGTCAGCATAGTGCAAACATAAGCTATTGACTCCAGACACCCGCAAACACACACACACATTCACGCACACAAACGCTCATACACATACACATACACACACACACACACACACACACACACACACACACACACACACACACACACACACACACACACACACACACACACACACACACACATTCACGCACACAAACGCTCATACACATACACATACACACACACACACACACACACACACACACACACACACACACACACATTAACCTTTTCATCTCACCAGGCAATTTGAGGCTGGGTCTGAGCTGAGCAGTGGATTGATCACACTGCCTGCCGGCTGATATATGTGGCTGTAGAAAAGCTGTTATTTAACATGGCTCTCTCTACCGAATCTGCCGCTGCTGACATATGGAATTTGATCAAGCATTTACTGTGTGTGTGTGTGTGTGTGTGTGTGTGTGTGTGTGTGTGTGTTTGTATGTGTGTATGTGTGTGTTCATGCTTCTCGTTGTGCATACACTTGCGTCATTCACAACCTGATTAATATAATTTTATAATAATTCTTAGACTGATTCGATTACAATAAAATCAGTCACTGGTAACAAGCAACGTAATGTGATTTGAACCTTCTGCTGAATTAACACATTTTACAAATGCAACTCGCATGTAACATGTACACATTTCTATTTGTGTTTGCGGCTATGTCATATTTGTGCCAGTGTGTGTATGTTTTTCTCCACGAATGCTTGTATCTGTCTTTTGTCTCCTGTTTGCGTCTGTATTTATTACAACTGTGGCTCACTCATAGTCTGGCCTTTTCTGACCTGTAGACGGGTAATGCCATTTGAGAGCTGGATCTAAACTGAAAAACGAGTGAGTAAGAGACTATTAGATTCAGTGTGCTACAAAAGACATTAGAATCAGATCTGCCCCCAAGTCTCACTTGACCTGAAGCTGTACAGCTCAGCATGGAGATATTATTTCAGGAGGCACACACACATTAGTAACGCTCAGGAAGAGATCATCATTGTATTTATGTCCTTAGGCTTTATCATACCAGGGAAAATTCTAGTGTTGGGAGGTTTGCATTGTTTCCTGATAACAACAGGGCTAGAGCTTCATCACCGTTGTAGACTAATGCACAACATGTGCTTAGCTCAAGTTAGCTGCCCAGCGTCCCGTTAGTTTAAATAACCCTGTTAACACTTAACATGCTAGCATAGCAAGATGGCAAAATAAAGAATAAAGGAACCCTTCAAAATATAAACAATTTCTTTTCCTGAAATCAATAGTTCTTTAAATGTATGGTGCTTCTCCGGCATTTCCTTTTGTGCATTTATATGCAAAGAAATGTACGTGTAAATGTGCGGTATTTGTCAGACCATTCATGTTTCTAGGAACACGAATAGTGCGAGCTGAACCTTTTTTATTTTGAGACAGAATCGCCCCAAAATTATGAATCAACCCCCGTATATTTGTACTGATCCGCAAGGGGCCACGTGTAAGCGGGACAATCAACTCCAGGGCGGGCCGTCACCAAAGAGAAGTCCACTTCGGACCGGCCCGGGTCGCTCGTCACAGCACACCTTGAAGCGGAGTATTCCTTACGTGTGAAAGAGATAGAGTTGAACTGTTAAGTCCCCAAACACCCCACAGGGATTGCCTTTAAGACCTCGCACAGGAAGCACAGGCGATAATCAGAAACACGGGATAGATTCCACCCAGCTGGTGAAGCAGATTCCGCCTGGGTCGGCTGGGTCGGCTGGGTTTGGGGTGATGCCGGATGTGAGACTCGCACAGCACTGGCTTCCTGCTTTGCATTCACACTGAAAGGATTTGGAGGGCGCATGCCGCTTTTAAGCCCAAAACCGGCACACACACACACGCTATCCCCCCGACAGTGAATATGTTCACACGCACATATTCAAATGAGGAACGGCTCCAAGGCGGTTTTATTCCCGCTTTCATCCCGGGTTCATGTGAGGTAACACCAGACAGCAGTAACACCAGGCTGTGTGGGTGGAGGATTGGATCTCTTAAAAAAGCAACACATTGTGTTTGTGTGTGTGTGTGTGTGTGTGTTTGTGTGCATAACACTGGAATATACTGTCCATCCCTCCTCAGTTCCTCTCATGATCTGTCGGGGAAACAAAAAAGTATTTGCAACCTTCAAACGCACACAAAAACTCGCACATTCGAGTCCCTCTCCCTCCTCCTCTTCTTATTTCTCTCATTTTCTTCCTTCCTTTCCTCTCTGTGCAACATTGTGTGTGTATGTGTAATAACACAATCAGCTGTTGCACACCTAGAGGTACACTGTAGCACAGAGATGCTTGGGTGATGTACCACACACACATTTATCACACACAGTCATTCATTTGTCGTGGTTCTGTGTGTGTCTGCGTTCGCGTGCGTGTGAGACAGAGACGGGATTAATGCAGATATGAGAGTCAGCAGGAGGCTCAGTCGTTAAGAAGACTAATCCGGTTCTTCACCTTTGTTACCTGGAGAGAGTGTGTGTGTCTGTTTGTTTGCAGGTTAATATTGTGAATGACAATACGCAACACAATGATTCACCACAAACATGCTAGCTAGAAATATAGCTAGCTATTTTGGTTTTACCTGCCAACGCCTGCAGCGCAGACGTCCGAATAACATAGGTTCACCTGGTTACACGGCAGACGAGAGAGACACAATGATCCATGGCTGGTTGCAGGTCGCTCTGCTGTGAAAGCGGCACATTGTTTCAGTATTTTACTTTTACGTGTCATTTAGTGCTAACAGAGGCTTTCACAACGTGTAACTCCATCATCAATCTGCCTATGCTGGAGCTGCAAGATATCTGTGTGTGTGTGTGTGTGTGTGTGTGTGTGTGTGTGTGTGTGTGTGTGTGTGTGTGTGTGTGTGTGTGTGTGTGTGTGTGTGTGTGTGTGTGTGTGTGTGTGTGTGTGTGTGTGTGTGTGTGTGTGTGTGTGTGTGTGTGTGTGTGTGTGTGTGGTGAGTGATGAGTCATTAAAGTGGCGCAGTGTGATTAAATTACCCCCACACCAGCACTACTCTCTCTCTCTCTCTCTCTCTCTCTCTCTCTCTCTCTCTCTCTCTCTCTCTCTCTCTCTCTCTCTCTCTCTCTCTCCTTTGTTCCTCCTCTCAGCAGCTTTATCTCCTCCTCCCTCCTTCCCTCAGCCCTTTCTCGGTTTTTGCTGAATCTCCTCATCTCCCAGGAGTCTTCGACAGCGCTGTGATCTGTAAAAAGCTCAAGCACTGATACAAAATGGCTACATCCTTTCTTTTGTTGTTTGTGCTTGCGTTTGTGTGTGTGTGTGTGTGTGTGTGTGTGTGTGTGTATGTTGTGTAGGTGTACTCTTGCTTGCTACGTGTTTGCGTTCTGTGGCTTTTATCTCTATCACTTATGTTTCCATAATTCACGTGATCGTGAGTGCAAGTGGTGCTTGCGCGGGCGCGTTTGTGTGTGCGTGACGGCGGTGCTGACGGCGGTGTGTGTAATTACCGGGCTCGCAGAGGGCGGTTGTGCCATGCTGTTCTTCGTCATCGCCTTGTCAACAGGGAGAGAGTCAGGCACAGTCTGAACTCCGAGTTGGGCTATATTTAACTTTTACACAGTTTCTCCCAATGTTAGCTGACCACAATATGGCAGTGGGTGAAATATTGCTATGTCATGCCGAGGCTCAAACAGACGATTTTTTTTCAGTGCATCCTAACAAGGACAACCCCCAGCTGTCATGTTTTGTTCCGAATAAATGCAAGAAGTACAACCAGCAAGGCTCTTTCTCTCTCCCAGTGCATTTTCTACCTTTCTCATCACCTGATGCTTTGGCTTTCGTAGCTATCATAATAAAAACTAAAGGTCGTCCACTCTGCGGAGTGTGTGTGGTTGATGGCTGGTTGGTGGTTGTTTGAGTCAGACTGATTAGACTCTGGGGCTGGGTGAGGCTGCACACACGTGGTGCATTGACCAATCAATGCACACAAAACCAGCCATCACCCCACACACTCAAGAGAGCTCTGACATGCCGGTACTGAGCACCTGCTCTAACTGTTACAATTCTACTAAACCGGTTTACTCAACATCAACCTGTGTCCTGGTCGTCGTCGGAGCCCAATAAAGCCATCTTGGTGGCGTGTAGAGGCCACCTAGGTGGTGTGTGGCGGCCATCTTGGTGGCGTGTAGCAGCCACCTAGGTGGTGTGTGGCGGCCATCTTGGTGGCGTGTAGCGGCCGTTTTGGTGGCGTGTAGCGGCCATCTTGGTGGCGTCTGGCAGGCAGAACTGCTAGACACTCGTTTTGTCAAAACAAATAAATAAAAAATCTACTTTTGCAATTGTTTGGTCCACTCTTGAATTAATTTGTAGTCTCTTCAATACATACTTCAACATTAAAACAAGTGTTTTGCCCATAAATGATGGTAATTATATTATGACATAATACTTTTATGTTGACAGATGTCATTGAGGCAAGCAGGCAGAATCAAAGCACTGCCAGAATGTAAGCATTTGTCGCTCTTCCACCGAGAGGCTGATCCAACTTACCGTCCGCTCCCCACCAATGAGATTAACACACTGGGAATAACAGCCCAACCATCAGCCAATAACAACCAATAACAGCCCAACCATTACAACAACAACCATTACAAACACGGCGCCAAACAGGCACTCCTCATCATTCAGCAGTGCCAAATGTTCATTAGCCACGCAACAATATCGCCTAGTGGTTCATCTGGCCAGTGGTTGGGGCCGTTCAGGGTCAGTTTGAATAGGCTGTGACCGTGTAGGGAAGGTGAAGGGTGGCTGATTGGTGGGGTGTGCGGAGAGGAACGCCAAGATGCAAAGCAGTGCCTCCCCACAAAATTCGTCCGGCTTTGTGGACAGAATGGGCGCCACAATGGTTTAAGTGTGTGTGTGAGAGAGATGCTCTTGTCAGCAGTAAGACAGTTAGCTGACCAAAGCAAGTATCCCTTTTGCACTTATCCTTCCTTCACCGCCTTCAAGACTCAGCTCCCTCCTCAACATGTCTTATTTAATACACATGTTACATGCATGTGTTAAGGGTGTGTGATTTGGTGCACGGGTGTGCGTGCATGGTTGTGTGTTCATGTGTGTGAGGGTGCACATGCGACTGTGTGTATCTTTAAAAAAAAGTGACAAGATGTAATGTCAGCAGGGAAAATAGCAGTACCTGAAAGAAAACAAACCAGCTCTGACCTTTTGGACCAGGGTGGGGCATCATACTGCTGACCTATCAGATGACTCCCTGCAATGTGTGTGTGTGTGTGTGTGTGTGTGTGTTTGTGTGGATTTCTGCACTCCTCACTGCACCACTGTGAATCAGATGGGAAGCTGAGACGACACATTTGAGACAGTGAATCACTTGACCTATAACACACACACACACGTGCACACACGCACACACACACACACACATGTATACATACACAGCGGTCATGACACACGGATGCACTCGATATTAAAGGCAACAAAGAAGGATTCAATGTAATGCATTAACCTTCTAGTGTAACGCCTATGCAGACGTGCATCACATGCAAACCAAAACAATGAACATGCTAAACTTTATTGTTCATGTCGTTGATATTTGGCTATCATGTATACCTGCCATCAATCTCTGTGTTTTTTTTATTGCTGTCTAATATCTCGCTTGCATCTCTCTTCAACATGGCTCTCTCATTTTCCCCCTCTTTTCTGTGTTTCCTCCCCTCTCGTTCTGCTGAATAATGGATGGCCAGTAAAGGCAGAGAAGGCTTCCATCTGTCTTCTCCCGTGGCACCTTGAAGACCACCTCCCAGACCCGCCCCCAGCACGCATTGCAACACACATTGTGCATACAATGTGTGTTGATGGGAAATGCATAAACATGTTCATCAATAAAGCCCACGCACGCGCACACACACACACACACACACACTCACACACACACACACACACACACACACACACACACACACGTACAGGAACAAGTAAATCTTATCGGGATTATAGTGAAACTTCTGAGTTCAGGCTATGCGCCATTGATTTGTGTGTGTTTGTGTGTGTGTGTACATGTGTGTTTGTGTTTGTGTGTGTGTGTTTGTGTGTGGTGTGTGCCTCCATCGACGTGTGTCAGTGGTCCCTTTGCGTGTCCATCACTTGCAAAACTGCATGCGTGTTTGTTTTTTGTACATGTGTGTATCTGCATGTGTATGTGCATGCATCCATGTACACTTGCTGGTGGACTGTGTGTGTGTGTCTGTGCGTGCGTACGTGTGTGTGTGTGTGCATGTGCGTGCATGCAGGCATGCCTGTGTGTTTGCATGTGTGTGCATGCATGTGTGTGTGTGTTCAACACACACACAGTAGGGTTCAGTCTTAGATTTCCAAGCGGGTCGATGTGGGTCCGGACGCGTGCAGGGTGAACATCGAGCTATTTTTAAGCTTCCTGTCTATAGATCAGTAGAATGTGTTGTGGGTCCTCCCAGAATGCTGCTGCTGCTGCTTTTTGTTTTCTCCCATCCAAGTCAGTTCATTGGAAACCAGCCAGAAACCATCCCACAGACTGCAGCATCATGCAACAGCAGAGGTCCGCACAGCGCTTTCCACCTGTCTCCGCTCACGGTTACTCAACATTAGTTTTGCCTGAAAGAGGCTCAAGCAAAGCTAGTGTTGTCCTCGACTTGTTTGCTGCCATGGTGGTGGTGGTGGTGGTGGTGGTGGTGCTGGTAGCATGATTACAGAGATTACCATGGCATGACCGACTAGGTGATGTAGTTGTATCTGCCGGGCAGAGACGTCACCATCTTAATGTAGAAGGTGTCTGTAGTCCTCTCTGAAATTGTAATGAAGTACTGGAAGAGATTTGTGAAGGTGACCTTTGCTACTGTCGTGTGTGTGTGTGTGCGTGCGTGTGCGTGCGTGTGTTTAACATGCTTAACATGTGTACACGCGTGCATTCGTCCTAGTGGCTTGACCGTTAAGTGGTTGAGCCTTCCTTTCTTTTCTTCTTCCTTTGCCTATTTTCTGACTGCCCTAGACCCAGCGCAAAGATACAGATGCATCAATAAAGAACAGGAATTCAATGCAAAACACAAACAAACTTGTATAAAACATCTCACCAGAGTCATGTGTTACATGAGCACATTGCGATGACATCTAATATTATTTCATATAGATTTAATATAGATGGTACAGGTATGGGTAAGACATCCCTGAGCAAGATGTCTAACTCAAACCTAACCATATGTTGCTATGGATACAAGCATCTCCAAGAGCTCCAAGGACAAAATAGTAGATAGTAGTAATAGGGGGAGTAACAGAAGTGCATTACAGATAAAATGTGATATTGTTGAGTATAACTGTGGAAGTCTCTCTGTCTCTCACACACACACACACATACAAACATACACACACACGCATGCGTGCACACACACACAGTTGTATCATGACACCAACTGTAAATGTTCTCTTATTTACATAGAACTTCCAAGCCCTCCCGAGACAGCCAGTTCACATCACCAAGAAACAGTACATTCAAGGTAAGACACACACACACACACAAACACACGGACAGACAGACAGACAGACAGACAGACAGACAGACAGACAGACAGACAGACTTATACACACACAGACACATAGTAGTATGTAGAAATGGTTTATAACTACGTATATAAGACTAAACCCAATTATTTTGAATTCAAGGAGCTAAACAAGCTTGTGTAATTTGCGTCACATGCTCCCAGTCATCTCCTTAATGAGCTTCTAGTGGGCTCCTGATTCGATAACAATGACCCTGATGTTAATCATTTCCAAACTGGTTGTTTTTACCACCAGTGTCTACTGCTACTCTGACTTTGCCACCTCCTGCCTCCAGTGTCCTGTCTCTCAATTTAACTACTCATTAAATTAAATGTCATCTCTCTCTTGCTCTCTTTGAATGAACATAAATAATAATCTACGACATACATGACAGCAACTTTATTACCATTTAATTGCAAGTAATTTAATAAATTTTTCAAATTGCAGAAAATTACTATATCATCCACCTAGGTGTTGTCGGCATTAAAAAAAAAAATTTCAACTCAAAGTATTCCCAGTGCAACGTTATAGCTTTGCTCTTTTTGTGTTAAGGTGTCCCTCAGGGATCTCTCTTTGGTCCCCACAGGAAAGGATGCAGAGGTGGTGATGGTTCATCCTCGAAACATGTTTATTCCGCAGGAGGGGTGGACCTTCCTCGCCGCAGGTATTTTTAGTCAGAAAACTAAATCTTGTGTGATGCTGTCCATGGTTTTGATTGCACTGGAATTCAATCGGATAGATTTAAAAAGCCTACAAATTTGCTTTGATTGTGATTTTATCTGTGATTGTCAAGATATATATATATAAATATGTCTATATTTAATTCAACTCAATTATTTGATTCAACTACATACATAATGTTTTCTATTAGAATGTGTTTTTGTCCAATGATGAATGAGGCAGATGTGACATTCATAAAGAGAATAATACGCATTATTTTGGGAAGAAGAAACAGGCTATTGTAGGGTCTGTGAGGCTGCGATGTGGGAGATATGCGACGAGGAGAGACTGTGGAAGTCAGCCAGGGAGTGTGTGGGGGGAGGTGGAAATGTACTACGACATGTCGACATGAAATAAAAAAAACAAACAGACTTCAGGGTTCAGAAACCCCTCAACGTGCTAGAAAGAAAAGTGATAAGTAAAGCATTCACTACTGCAAATGTGACTGCTAAAAAGTCCTACCTTTCCCTAATAGCTCCCCTTTCTAAATACAGATCCACCATCCGGCCTGTTTGAGTTCACACAGAGGCTGGCTTTGTTTTTGTATTTATTTTGACATTGCCCAGGACACAGATGGCGATGTTAGATCACCGTGAGGCGAGGGGGGGACATGCCAACATCGAGCTGTGTGGGCAGCCAGTCACTGCTTCGCCCTCTGAATGGAGAGGGCTGTGGTGGGGCCTGTCAGACGAGGGAGAACTTGGGGCTGTTAATGTGGTGGTGGCGATGGTGGAAGGAGAGGAGGCTGGGGGGTGGCCTGTCTGACAGACAGCGTTTGCTGGGGGGGGGGGCGCTTACATAACTGCACTGATATCTTGGGGTTAGAACAAGGACACCAAGGCAGCAGTAGAAGCCAGATTTACCCCCCTTAGACATGTCCAGAGACTGGGGTCAACTCAACACACACACACACACATCACACGCACCAATAACCACACAAGACCTGGTTGCCATAGAAACGGACTCTCCTGGTATAGCCCCACCCACCTTTACTCCAGACGTCCTCTGATGTCCTTGCCAACAGGAACAACTGCTGTGTGTGTGTGTGTGGTTGGGTGGGCTTGTATGAGAAAGTAAGACAAAAAAAAGCCCCTGCTCTATCACTGCACTCCGTCCCAAAGTTCAAACGTGGCAGCCTGTCAGAAGCTGTTTATTGCCGACGCTGAACACTACAGCTTTCTGTGTGGTTGAACGTGTATGTGTGTGTGTGTGTGCATGCGTGTGTGCATGTGTCTGTCTATCTGTCTCATAAGCTTTGCTGTTTCCTGCTGAGATAGCTCTGCATTTGTGTGTGCAGGCAGACACAGCGGAGGCCTGCCAGACACACAGCATCTCTGTCAGAAAAACAACTCTGTCGGGGCCTGTTGAACACACTCACACTCCTAGAATGAGTTGTATAAGAGTGACTCCTGTGTTTTTAAAGACCCTCACATGCCGTAGCATTATAAGGTTATTTAATTTCCCTGACGTGACATCAATAGCACACAATCTACAAGTGTGTCTGAAGGTGCAGAAGCCACTCACTGGTCTGAACGTACCTCGATGCACATACGAACCGTGCTGCAAACAAAGGTCCTTCAGCTCAGCATCGTATTGGCAGGAGAAAGATAATGGATCTCATTTCGAAGCCTTTTTCTGTTCAAAGTTGAGCTGGATCATCATGGAGTCGTCTATCAATTAGCTGGAGATTTATGTCTTAGTTATTATTTCATTCAATTCATTAGAGTGCCACATCTCCCAGAATGCTCTCTTGTAGAGGCATCTTGGGAGCCGGCCGGATGAGGTGCTTCTAGGAAATGCTAACTACACAACCAGCCAAGAGACTCTCTCCGTTGGCTGGCTCTTTATTTAGCATTTCCTGGAAGCCCCTCATGGACCGACCGAAGCCCACAAGGGACATTTCAGTGTCTCAATGGCCTGATCTTAATCCCTAACCTCGTCTGTGATGGTGGAGCCTATACTGAACTGGCTCTTCACTGCATTTTGACTGGTTTTGTGTGTTATTTATAGAGGTATGACGTTACGTACCATCATGTATAAAGGAACAAATGGTCTTGATATTGTGGTGCACATAGTCCAAAGAACAGGTGTTAATATCATTATTATTATTTTGTTGATCATTTACCCCTTTGACAAATTGACCTATTCACTTTGCCACTGTGGCCTTTTGTAGGGTCTCGGTTTTTACACACAGACTGTAAATCTGCTGCCCCCGGCCCTGTGCTTGCTCTTGTGCATGTTCCCTGATTTCACACAATCTGTATCGATTTTGATCAGCAATGTAGAACATACAGCAGTTAACATTAGGTTACTTCACCTCTATTAATTTCCTCAGTGTTTAGTGTCACTTTCAGTGACACATTGATGTGTTCGGATAGTCAGATAGTTCAGATCTCACAGTGTATACCTCTCAGCCGTCTGTGGTGTAACAGTACTGGACCACTCCTGCTACCAGGCTGAAATCTGGGAATTATATTGCGCTTGGGTGAAGCATATCAGCTAGGACAATAACATCACTTCTCGGCTAATACTATTGACCATGTGTCTGTCTTTAGACGGGCACAGGTTATTCCTGCATGGATCAATAACAGGATTCTTGGTGTTCTTTTTAAAACGAACACAATCTCTTAGAGATTGAGAATAGACATGCATGGGCGCGCTCGCACACACACACACACACACAAGCTCATACACACACACTCTCTCACTCGCGCACACACACACACACACACACACACACACACACACACACACACACACACACACACACACACACACACACACACACACTCTCTCACTCACACACACACTATCTCACTCACACACACTCACACACACACACACACACACTCTCACACACACACACATACACTCTCGTACACACACACACTCACACACACTCTCACTCTCTCACACACACACTCACACACACTCTCACTCTCACACACACACACACACACACATCCATGCAGACGAAGTGCACAATCCAACACATTCTTGCACGCATAAATCTCTCTCTTTCTTTCTCTTTTCATACTATTCCACTTGTCCCTCCTGCATAAAAAAGGTTAATATCACTATTACAATTTACTATTTAGTCATTCGGTTTTTATCCAAAGCAACACATAGTGTTTTTTTTTATTACAATAACTTATATTAACTCTGTCTCTGTCTCTCTGTCCCTCTCCCTCTGTCTCTCTCTCTGTCTCTGTCTCTCTGTCCCTCTCCCTCTGTCTCTCTCTCTGTCTCTGTCTCTCTGTCCCTCTCCCTCTGTCTCTCTGTCTGTCTCTGTCTCTCTGTCCCTCTCCCTCTTGTCCCATGACTTTGAGGTACTCTGCAGCTAACTGGGTTGTCGTGTCAGGTTAAACACCTCCAGGTGTCTCCTCCTGTGTTTAACCACATGTTTAAACTTTGCCAGCGCTGTAGTTTGATCTGTAAGCGCTGCCAGGTGGAGTGCCATTGTGTGTGTGTGTGTGTGTATGTGTGTGTGTCTTTATTTGTGTGTGTGTGTGTGTGTGTGCGCACAACATTGTCTCATGGCTGTGATTCTGACGACGGCAATTTCCCTGCGGCCGTTTTTTGTCGTACAAATATTCGTACAATATTTGAATCAATTCACATTTCTTCCCCAGCCATCTTCAGCCAGTGACACACACAACTGATTCACAACTGCCTTGATGTACAGAGCTTAAGCTGTGCCCTCATACACTTTGAGCAGCTGAGAATGATCATCTCTGAGTAGGTTCTTCGGTAGCAGGATTGCTCTCTTTTATTAAGTTAGATGAAATAAGAGACGCTTGAACGATTTAAAAGAGGCTTGTCCCAATCCAGTGTTAGAACGCGTTGATCATATTCACCCCGTATTCACATCCCCCCCCCCCTTCGGACACTATTAATTCGATTATTAATCAGACGGTAATCGTTTTGGTCAGACAGAGGATAGTCTGTCCTAGACGTTGTCGTACCTCTGGCTTCACCCTCAGGCAGCTCTTAAATCTGGTTATCAGGTTGACTGATCGCCTTCGTTTAACATCCACATGGTCCATTCAGCCCTCTAAGTCCTTGATCAATAAGATTTGACATATTTAATAAGTGTGTGTGTGTGTTAGACTTCTGTCAGGTTGAGCTGCGTCTGCTGGCCCATCTCTCCGGTGACCCCGAGCTCCTGCAAGTCTTCAGCCACGCCCACTCTGACGTCTTCACCATGCTGGCCTCGCGCTGGTGGGTGGGACACACGCACACACACACGCACACACAAGACATTCACACACATACACACACAGAATATATTGACCCCCCCACGCACACACACAGAAGACATTGACACACATACACCCCCCCACACACTTACACACACACACACACAAAATACATTGACACACACACTTATATGAGCACAGGCTTGTTCATACCGATAGATACATATGCAGATGTACGGACACACAGGCACACATGGAGCCAGAAACATGAGTAGAAAATAGTAACACATTGTCAGAGACACGTCCACACAGCTTCTTATTTTGATGTGCTTTGACCTCCATTCTCTTTCGGTCTCTCGCTCTCGCTCTCCCTCATTCTGTATTTCTAGATTTCTAGACTGCCAGCTACAGTGCTTCAAAACACTAGCAGTCCTGTTGCCATGACTACTATTACTGGACACCCCGGCTATTCATCTTGATGATAGCATTACTGTATGCCACTGTCTATCCTATTCCTCTCTCTCTCTCTCTCTCTCTCTCTCTCTCTCTCTCTCTCGCTCGCTCTCTCTCTCTCTCTCTCTCTCTCTCTCTCTCTCTCTCTCTCTCTCTCTCTCTCTCTCTCTCTCTCTCTCTCTCTCTCTCTCTCTCTCTCTCTCTCTCTCTCTCTCTCTCTCTCTCTCTCTCTCTTCCTCAAATAAAGTTGTAATTAACTTGAAAAATGAAAGTGAGGCCAGGTGTCTGCTAAGTGACCGTGTAATGTGTGTGCGTGCGTATGTGTGTGTGTGTGTGCGTGTTTGTGCGTGCCTGTGTGTGTTTTTCATTTGCTCTCTCGTTCTTTCCATATTCTATTACTATTCTTACTACTTTCCAGGTCAATAACCTCCTTTGTTTCTTTCTTTCTAAATTATTCCAGTGTCAGATCTCTCTCAGTTCTTCTCTCTACCAATTCTCCTATTCACTCATTGTGTTATCCAACCCTTTCCCATTCCACCTCTCCTCCTCCCATCTCCTTCTTTCCTACACCAGCCCTACTCTTCAACATCAAAACAAACCAAAACAAACTAGAACAACAAAACATGTTCTGTCCAGTAGGGGGCGCCAAGCACTCTTACCAAGACACACACCGTCTCCCAGGGCTGGGGCTTATAGAGATTTATCGCTTTCGATGTACAAATACCCTACAACCTTCAACAGCATAACCCTGGTATGATTATGAATGTAATAGGAGATGTGGATTTCTCAAGATGATGCACAACAGTTAAGACCCATCCCCAACTGCACAAAGATATACTTGTCAGTGAGAGAATCAAAATTCAATCTTTTTTCATTCATTCAACTGGTGCGTTTATTTGGTGGCATGGACCTTGTCTCTCTGCATTTGAACATGGTATACTAAATTATACCATATTGTAAGTGCAAGTGTTAATGCCACAGCCGGCTGGAACCAAAGATCCATCACTCCCTGTGTGAGGCTGTGAGAGAGAGAGAGATGTCCACGCTCCCATCGAGCCGTTAATGTCTGCCTGTCTATTTGTCTCCCTTTACGGTGCACGTTTCATCACATGCAACTGCTGCTGACCACATGTGGCATATCGCTCGCTCTCATTTACTCTCATCCATGACACTCTCTCGCTCTCTCTCTCTCTCTCGCTCTCATTTACTCTCTCTCTCGCTCTCTTGCTCTCTCTCTCTCTCTCTCTTGCTCTCTCTCTTTCTCTCTCTCTCTTTCTGTCTCTCTCTCTCTCTCTGTCTCTCTCTCTCTCTCTCTCTCTCTCTCTCTCTCGCTCTCATTTACTCTCTCTCTCGCTCTCTTGCTCTCTCTCTCTCTCTGTCTGGTGCTTTTCTGCACTCTCACTCAAAACCGGATGTCCTTATTTATTGGTGAATCAACTTTCTCTCTCTCTCTCTCTCTCAGGAAGGGGGTGAAGGAAAGTGAGGTTTCGTCTGAAGAGAGGGAACATGCCAAGCGCATCGTCTACTCCGTTGTGTACGGGGCAGGTAAGGACTCACCCGTACCTGCACCAACACATGCATGCACACACACAAACATGCACATGCACACACACACGTGTGCACTACGATGCACGGTTCAGGTATGTGCTCACCTGAATCTGCGTATTGCTGTGACTGCACCCGACCACTACTCAAACCGCCGTTTGTAAGCGGAGAACATCCCCAACCCGCCATTATACAATGGCCCCCCCCCCCCCCCCCCCCCCCCCCCGCTTGCCTTTTGCCATTTTTCTAAGGCTAAAACAAACACAGTTATTAACCGTAGTCTTAAGAATGGCTTTTTTTCAAAAGACGAAGCGAAAGTCATGACATTTTTCCCATGTATACCTGTTAGGCTAATATCAGGCTATTCTATTATTAGCTGAGACGGCAGAGTAAGCTGAGGCCGTAGCTTTGTGCGTTGCTGCAGAAAAGAAAAGTAATGGCTTTGTTGATAATAATAATTGAGTTTCGTATGAAGGACATTTGCGGACAACCATCATTTCTAGCTGTTATCTAATCTGTGAATTTGCCTAACTTGTTGCCAACCTTTTCTGCACCTCAGTGCTGCCGGTGACGGTAGGCTCATGCCTTTGGATTTTTTTTATTTATAATAACATAATTATTTATTATTATGTTATTGAAAAGAAAACCCACAGATCAGCTGAAAATTTATAACGGCAAAATAAAGAGGCATTTGAATATGAACATAAATAACCGATACAATAAGACCTAGGCGACAATAAAACAATAATGAGAATACAATGTGCATGTAATGTGAATAAAACATAACTAAATACGTTTTGAGACAAAACATCCTGTACAATTTGTCTGACAGGCTATGACGGCAATAAAGGATAGCCTATGCCTACCGAAATAATTAGGATGGAATACAAGAAATAGCTGAAAACAAGGAATAAAGAAGCTGATTTGAACCAGCATATTATAAATACAGAAAAAGGCAGATCGGCCTACACCTGCGGTTATAGGCGGGTCACGCAGGACAATTTCTCAATCCGCCAATCTCCAGTGCGCAGAGACCTCAATTGAAAGCCACTTCCACATATAATTCCATCGGGTTGATCACAGCAGGAGGCGAGATAATGGGCTTATGGACGCAGATAACGGAACAGTTCACTAGGTCTTAATGGCATTATGCTACTGGAGCAGAGCTAATCGCTTTAGCCTGTGACAAGGCTAACAGGGTTAGCTTCAACGATGTTCTCGAGATAACAACACAGAAAGGAAGAAAACCTATCCCCTAATCCCATGGTTTCAGGGCGAGGGGGGGGGGGGGGGGGGGGGGGGGGGGGATTCTGTGGCCACACAAGGTCTCGGTGGTGATATACAGTGCAGTCTGAAGTTCCCTTGACCCACCTTGATACCTGGGAAGTCCTGATCTGTTGTATGGATTCACCCATGGCCCAGCCTTTCTCCAACTGGGCAGTGTGCTCAGGCACCATTAGCTAAATTAGGGGGCTGGATTCACTGATGACTGGACAGAGAGCCCTTGGTGTTTGCCAGGGTCTGGCGTTTGGTGTGCTTCGTTTCGTAGCAGTGTGTGTGCTGTTGCCACTGTCCGCCTTTTGTGCGTCTGCTTGAAAGATGATCTGGTGAACCGTTATGTTTTATGACCCCCACCGTGACCACATGAACGTCTTCAGAGACTGCGTGTCATCCATAAACCACCAACACCAATACCAACCCGTTCCTTCATTCATGTGGATGGAAAATGAAAGGAATACATATTTTATTGATTTTAGGATGCGTGTGGGGCTTTTTGTTTATATTTAATTACACCTAAACTGTCTCTGACAGCGTGTTAATTAGATAGAGGCTGTGCGTGAAAGCCTGGCATGGATTTCTAGGAGCCGCCGGAACGGACTTGTCTCTTCCCTGAGATGTTTGAATATCACGTCTCCCGGGGACACGCATGTCTTTAAAGACAATGGGAAATTCAGAGCGTATCTTGCTTCAGTGATGTGTCACAGCTTGGAGAAAAACGGTCTATTAGGCAATGTGAGATTGAGTGAGAGAGAGTTAGAGAGTTAGAGAGCTACTGACTAACAGAGAGAGAGAGAGAGAGAGAGTTAGAGAGAGAGAGATACTGACTGACAGAGAGAGAGAGAGAGAGAGTTAGAGAGAGAGAGCTACTGACTGACAGAGAGAGAGAGAGAGAGAGATACTGACTGACAGAGAGAGAGAGAGAGAGTTAGAGAGAGAGCTACTGACTGACAGAGAGAGAGAGAGAGAGAGAGAGAATGTGAGGTGAGGGAGGACTTCTGATCATCACAATGTAAGAGAGAGAGGGGTTGCCATGGATACAGAATACTAAATGGAAGCTTTATTCCACATGACAATCACGAAGATGAGGGGAGATGGGCAAGCAGTCATGGCCTCACACACACACACCACACACAAACCACACACACACACACACACACACAATATGACATCTTTCAACAATTCCACGTTCAAATACATTGAACGTGGCATAAGCATGCATATACTTATTCAATATATCCAGTGTTGGAGATGAAGTCAACGTATCCAGTCTCTGAGAGAGTGTGAGGCGTAACGTGTGGCGTTGTTTCCTGGTCAGGCCGGGAGCGTCTCTCTGGGATCCTGGGCGTGAGCTCGGAGCAGGCCAGCAGGTTCCAGGACAGCTTCCTCCAGACCTACCGAGAGGTGGGGACCTTCATCCAGACCACCGTCCAGCGGTGCCACCAACAGGGTGAGTGACCTCGGTCGCAGAGCCATCACGTGGCTACATCCAAACACCGCCACGTCACACAGCCACTACCTTGCGATGGATCATGTTGGGATTTTGGGTTGAAACCTTTCGAACTGCGCATGAGTCGGGGAAGAAGGAAGAAATTGCGGTTAATACTCTGAATAGGATGGCAGGGAGGTTGATCGATCCCAAACTGACCCATAAGGTGCAGGAATCCCAAACGCTTTGCTGCTGTTATATTCTTTGAAGAGCAGAAAAGGGCCATGTCAGCGTCTACGTATATTACAATGTAATTCACTCGCACACACACACACACACAATACACTGCAACGGTGAGCATCCACTCAGCTGCCTGAAGCTCCATATTTAAAAAACACAAGAGGGACTTTGTTCGATTGGAAGGATGGAGGCAGCCAACGCTGCCCCGACCGTGTCCCAGATTCCCATGGGAGTGGGACTTGGAGGAACAAAGGAAATGTCTCACAGGCTTGGGAAGCATTGGTGAGCTGTGTATGAGCTGAAGGCTAGCAGCCACCTCAGAGCTGTGTATGAGCTGAAGGCTAGCAGCCACCTCAGAGCTGTGTATGAGCTGAAGGCTAGCAGCCACCTCAGAGCTGTGTATGAGCTGAAGGCTAGCAGCCACCTCAGAGCTGTGTATGAGCTGAAGGCTAGCAGCCACCTCAGAGCTGTGTATGAGCTGAAGGCTAGCAGCCACCTCAGAGCTGTGTATGAGCTGAAGGCTAGCAGCCACCTCAGAGCTGTGTATGAGCTGAAGGCTAGCAGCCACCTCAGAGCTGTGCGTTAGTGTTGTAGCGCCATCGACCCCTCTTGCAAAAACACACACACACACAAGGGGATGGGGGCGGGGGGGCTGCATCTTGGTGTGTGTGTGTGTGTGTGTGTGTGTGTGTGTGTGTGTGTGTGTGTGTGTGTGTGTGTGTGTGTGGACAAGATGTGCAAACGTTAGCAGGGTTGTGGTAGGGGTTGTTTCCGTCTGGGGGGCCGGAGCGTTGCAAGCCCCATTTGTATTCCGACCAAAATGCCAACACAGCACACCTGAGACCTGAACACACACACACACACACACACACACACACACACACACACACAATACTGTAGGCTCTGCACTTCAACCCTCATCTCTTAGAAAACATTGACTTTGTGACAACAGCCTGGGGAATGGGAGGAGTTGGAGGGCGGAGTCTTGGTTTCTCTCCATCACGGTGACTCACCTTCCTGCCGTCGTCTTGGTGGAAATCCATTGACCTCACGGAGACACACACACACACCTTCTGATGTAACACCATTCATTCACACACACACACACACACACACACACACACACACACACACACACACACACACACACACACACACCTTCTGATGTAACACCATTCATTCACACACACACACACACACACACACACACACACACACACACCTTCTGATGTAACACCATTCATTCACACACACACACATACACCTTCTTATGTAACACCATTCATTCACACACACACACACACACACACCTTCTGATGTAACACCATTCACACACACACACACACACACACACACACACACACACACACACACACATACACCTTCTGATGTAACACCATTCATTCACACACACACACATACACACACACACATACACCTTCTGATGTAACACCATTCATTCACATACACACACACAGTGTGTGTGTGTGTGTCATACTCATACACATACACTCTCTCTATGTCTCTCCTAAATCTTGGGGCCAAACGAGAAGCACGTTGACAGGATGAAACTCAAAAATCGAAATCAGCTGAACGATAATGTCTGTCCTACAATGAACCACACCTTTCTTTGTTGAATCTTTGATCGTACACAGCATCATTTCTTATGCTTCTTCGATCTTGGATGTTTGGTTAAAATCCCGTTTGATCCGGTTGGCCTGTGTCATCGGAAGGACATTGTGAACACACAATTCAATGTCTGCACAGATAGATGGTTGTTACACACATTTGGGGCACAGACTGTTTCTACGTCACACACTTGTGTGTTACTGAACTTGAAGTTCGTAACAATACACCATTTCGATAAATCTGGAGTTTCTTCACAACTTAAAAAAAGGTGAAAATATGCAGAGCTATGTTGTAAGTATGCCTCACCTTTTTCGTTTAAAGCTTCTTTTAAAGTGTTTTTAATGGTTCTATTAGTACAATAACCTCCACCAAAAGAGCACAACCACAAAACAAGCCATGACAACCACGTGGTTTGCTTCCATCAATGTAACGGCATGAACATTCCCGGAGCTTTGACAACACAAAAAGACCCCCGGCACATTCCATTCCAGGGGCCCATTCCACGGCCCCCTGGAAGGGAAAGGTATGACGTGATGTGTTGTGTCTCTGGTCACAATGTGCACGACACAAACATGTCAATGAACTCCCCTGAGGCAGGGTCACACTCCTAGTCAAGAGGTCAAATACCTGGGTGCACTACACACAGACCGCATTGTGTGTGTATGGAGGAGGCGTGTGCACGTTTGTGTGTATTTTCAAAGTGTTGCCCGGATGTGTGCTAGGGAGTGCGTGGTGTGTGATTGTGATGTGGTGTTCGCATTAGGAAGAACATCATTGTGTGTGTGTGCGTGTGTGTGCATGTGTACCAATGGCTTTGCTAAGAGTCAGGGGAACTAAAAAGGATTTGGCTCCAAAGCCTGTTCCTTTGTCCTGCCATTGGAATGCGGGGGATGCTGTGTGTGTGAGTGAGTGTTTGTTGAATGCCCGCGTGTGCGAGTGTGTGCCTCAACGTTTGTTGACTGCGTGCCTGTGTGTTTGTTTGTCCCCGTGTCAGTGTAAGCCCGACTTTACCAATACTGCTGTTTCAACATCACCTCTGCGGGCATGCTGCTGAGTGTTATCTGTTTGTAGCTGGAGCTCCACTGAGGGTCGATCGATGACGGAGGGTCCTCCTGACTGCAGGCGTGGCTCTTACCTGGGTAGAGATGAAACGGCTGCAGCTCTCTGTAGACATTCAGAGCCACCGTCAGCACCCTGTGCATTTTAATAAGTCGCTATCCCACATACGGACAAGTATGTGCGTAGTGCTAAGGCTAGTAGTGCTAACGCCTTGTTCACGCCATAGCGAAGGAATCGGGGAAGTGGAAAGAGTTCTGGTTGCTGTGGCTTGATAGAAGTGATAGACTGCCGATCGAGGGACGGTGAGAAAATATGTTGTCCAGCAAAAAAAGAAAAACATGTGGTGGGGACTGATGATGTATTCTGGGCTTCGATGGTGTATCCTGATAGTAATATGAACATCAAATGAACAATAAACTACATAATAACCAAGAAAAAAAATAAAAAGACGTTCAACCTCTGAGAAATGGGTTTTTGTTCAGCGTCTCGAGCCGATCAGTTTGCCCAAGTCTGACACATTCGATCCGTCTGAAAGATCCCAAAGCGCCGACTCTACTAGTATAAGTTGGAGGGTGAACTCAGAAGGTGGTGTTAATGGTTACTCAGACACGGCCTGGGCGGACCGTAGCGACCATAATGTTCCCCTCCCACCCAAAAGCTTCTGGCTCTAAACCCCAATGTCGGCCGCCAAACTGGTAGCCAACCCTTGACCAAAGATGCCCTAACCGCCCCCCCCCGCCTGCTCCTTAATGAAAGCCACTTCAGATAAGTGCGTCTGCTTGATTACAAAAAAAATCAAATGTTCTATTTCACACTGTTGCCTAGGTTACGTGGTGTCCATCATGGGGCGTCGCCGTACTCTCCCTCTCATCCACTCCGCTGATTGGGGAGTCCGCATGCAGGCGGAGAGACAGGCGGTAAACTTTGTGGTCCAAGGTAGGGTTCATC
This sequence comes from Lota lota, assembly GCA_026745465.1. Taxonomy (NCBI): domain Eukaryota; kingdom Metazoa; phylum Chordata; class Actinopteri; order Gadiformes; family Lotidae; genus Lota; species Lota lota. Next base: position 736,099 of record JACYXH010000232.1, read on the forward strand.
GTATGTCATCTGTAAGCTTCACTGTGTGTGTGTGTATTTTTTTTAAACTGTGTGTGTCTATCTTTGTTTCTCTGTTGAGGTTCTGCGGCTGACCTTTGTAAAATGGCCATGATCCGGATCTCCTCTCAAGTCTGCTCCTCTAGCTCGCTCTCTGCCAGGTATCCTCCCCTCTCAACCGCAATCAACCCAGCACTGCAACCAACAAGTCTCTCCCACTGTCTCTCTCCATATCTCCCTCTCTCTCTGTATCTCTCTCTTCCTCACTCTGTCTCCATATCCCCCTCTGTTTCTCTCTCCCTCTTTCTCTCTCTCTATCTCCCTCTGTCTCCCTCCCTCTCCCTGTCTCCTCCTCTCTCTGAGTCATGACACTATTTAAGACAGTGAAATTACATCTGGAGCAGACACATGCCAGCAGCATGTGTCTGCACAGCATTATAAATATATGAATCAAATGTCCCCACCCTGTCTCCTCCCAGTCCCATATTTGGTTTTCTGTCCCTCTTATTTGTTGTTTAGTCAGATGGCTCTTTAGTTTGTCCCCCCCCCCCTCTTTAATTTGTGTGCATGGCCTAACCAAATCCACCATCACCACCACCGCTTTTAAAATATGGTGGGGGGGGGAATCGGTAATGTAGTGGTCTCCTGGCTCCTGCAGACATTAATCATAATTTAGTCACTGCACATCGCTAAGTGAACAATACCTACAGGTCATTAACCAACCACTGTAATGCATCAATCAATGTTTGCCACTCGTTAACCAATCACGGCCAAGCATTAAGCAATGAGACATTTTCCACCATTTTGTGTTATTTCTGGGCGAATACTCCTGCTGAACGTACTACGTGTGTTTGGGTCCCTGCAGACTGATAGCCCAGCTGCACGATGAGCTGCTGTACGAGGTGGAGGACTCCCAGGTGGAGCACTTTGCAGGTAGACGTCCGATACAGTGGTTGCACTGAGGCGAGGAAAGCCCCCCAAAAAACCTCATGTTTACAAATGCATAGATTCCAATGCAGCGGTTACTATCTGTGGCGCTGTTATTTGGATTTGAATTTGCTGCATGTGTGCTTTCATGCGTGTGTGTGTGTCCTCCAGGTCTTGTGAAAGGTACCATGGAGGCTCTGCAGCACATGGACTCTTTTAGAGTTCATCTCAAGGTGAGCTCTGAGATCCTACACCCTACAAGAGGAACTACACCCTAGGGTCTGATCTGTGGGCTTTCTGCCATCCAAAGGACTTTGTTTGACTGAACTGACTGTGTGTGTGTGTCTGTGTGTGTCTCTGGGTGTGTGTGCGTGTGTGTCTGTGTGTGTGTGTCTGGGTCTGTGTGTGTGTGTGTGTGTGTGTCTGGGTGTGTGTGTATGTGTGTGTGTTTCCCAGGTTCCTCTAAAGGTGGCGCTCTCCAGTGGCAAGTCATGGGGATCCATGTCCGAGCTCAGCATCTCTGTTGCATCTTCCACTCCCCCACCGTCCACCCCTCCTCCGTAGTGTCTGTCTGTCCTCCCTCTTCTCTTTCTTTCTGTCTTTCGTTCTGCTCTGTTCCCTTCATTTTCCATCCCCTACTTCTTCGTCTGGCTGTCCTCTTGTCTCTCTCTCTCTCTCTCTCTCTCTCTCTCTCTCTCTCTCTCTCTCTCTCTCTCTCTCTCTCTCTCTCTCTCTCTCGCCACTCACCCTGCATCACCATCGCTATGGAAACCAGGCAGCTGCAGCTCCCAATTCACGCTTTCACTCCATCCGTATCCGGGGGCAACCAGAGGAGCCACAAACTGGTTCAAGCCAGTTCCTTTCTTTTTCTTTTTTTTTCTCTCTAGAAGAATTGTATCCTCCTCCCCTCTTCGTCGTCCTCCTCCTCTCTTCCTCTTCCTCCTCCTCCTCCTCCTCCTCCTCCTCCTCCTCCTCCTCCTCCTCCTCCTCCTCCTCCTCCATTTTCACACCCTGTTGTTACAACCAGCACAGTTTTACTCCCTGTAGGGATGTTAGACCTTTGATAGTTTGTTCGTTCAATTTACACATTTAAATATTTTCATACTTATATTTAAAAATACAAAATTATATATTTATAGAGATAAATATAAATGTCTATATCTATATAGATATAGATGGAACAAGTTCACATATAATAAATATCACAGTAATATGACTAGCAATATGATTTTATCGTTTGGTTTTTAATAAAGAACATGGAGTGATTTATCTGCGGCCTTACTGATTACCGATGCCAACACTGACACTGTCAATGGCCGAAACTCTGTGACCCCCCCCCCCCATCATGTGTGGACGAAACGGGAAGACGGCAAGAAAAGGGACAAGTACAAGAGAGCTGCGTCCCTCAGACGACGAAGGTAAACAACATCACATCCTCCTCCTCCTCACACATCCTCCTTCCGAAAGAGACTCATCCTGGTCTGCTTAAAGCCTCTCTGTTGTAAATGCTTCTCCGCGGTATCAATTGCTTTCTTGCTGGTGAGTCACCCCACCTGATCTACTTGGTGTGCCTGGCTCGCCATATCTCGCTGTTTTTTTCCCTCTGTCTGTCTCCCTCTCTATATCTCCCTCTGTCTGTCTCCCTCTCTATATCTCCCTCTGTCTGTCTCCCTCTCTATATCTCCCTCTGTCTGTCTCCCTCTCTGTATCTCCCTCTGTCTGTCTCCCTCTATATCTCCCTCTGTCTGTCTCCCTCTCTATATCTCCCTCTGTCTGTCTCCCTCTCTATATCTCCCTCTGTCTGTCTCCCTCTCTATATCTCCCTCTGTCTGTCTCCCTCTCTGTATCTCCCTCTGTCTGTCTCCCTCTCTATATCTCCCTCTGTCTGTCTCCCTCTCTATATCGCCCTCTGTCTGTCTCCCTCTCTATATCTCCCTCTGTCTGTCTCCCTCTCTATATCTCCCTCTGTCTGTCTCCCTCTCTGTATCTCCCTCTGTCTGTTTCCCTCTCTGTATCGCCCTCTGTCTGTCTCCCTCTCTATATCTCCCTCTGTCTGTCTCCCTCTCTGGATCTCCCTCTGTCCTTCTCCCTCTCTATATCTCCCTCTGTCTGTCTCCCTCTCTGGATCTCCCTCTGTCCTTCTCCCTCCCTCTCTATCCCTCTCTCTGTCTCCCAGTCTTCTTATCTCTGTATCTCTCTTTCAGACAGTAAAGGTTACATCTGTGCCGGAAGCGTTTGTCTCTGCGACATTAGACGCATTTTAATCAAATGTCCCCACCCAGTCCCAGTTGTGTACTTATTTGGTTTTCTGTCCCTCTTATTTGTTGTTCAGTCAGATGGCTCTTTGCTTTTGTCCCCTGTGAAGTCCCCCATTCCCCTCATTAGAACCAACCATTGACAGGAATGCAACCCAGTGTGTGTGTGTGTGTGTGTGTGTGTGTGTGTGTGTGTGTGTGTGTGTGTGTGTGTGTGTGTGTGTGTGTGTGTGTGTGTGTGTGTGTGTGTGTGTATGGGTGTGTGTGTGTGTGTGTGTGCGCGCGCGTGCGTGTGTGTATGGGTGTGTGTGTGTGTGTGTGCGCGTGCGTGCGTGTATGGGTGTGTGACATGCCTTGATGAGAGTTTTTTTCACTTGGTCAGAATGCTGAAAAAGGGTTTGGAAAGCCTGACCAATCTGACAGTGTTATGGAAATCTGCCCCTCATTGTTCCCCGAGTTTCATGGCCTAACGCGCTATTACCACCTCCGTTCTTTTCTTTTTGGTGTGTGTGGGGGAGCAAGGGATTGGTATTTGTGCAAATGGCAGTGGTCTCTTCCTGGCTCTTGCATACCTCGCGCGGGGAATGGTTATTTTTTTCTTGACAAAGTATTTTTATAACCTTGTGTGCCGTGACATGAACATTGTATTTTGGTTTCGTTTGGTCGTTTGGGGGTTTGAGAAATGTCCGGGCTTTTGTTCTACTGTGACTAATGTCTCTTCAGTAGGCGGGGTGGTGCGGGTTAAGAATTAGCTTTTCCCCAGACACGAGGACAAAGTGTCTGTCCATGAGAGATGCATCTATTGCAATGACCTCATGCATTTACAGCGACACCGGGTCTAAAAGGTCTCTCTCGACAAAAAAAACAGGAATGGATCTGTTGCTAAGGGCGACGCCATTAACTTTGCTCGCACCACAGTCCCCATGGCGACACAGTGGAATGATTGAGTGATGAAAACCTGACAAACTAGTGCAAATCGACTCACACATGCAAACTCACAGACCTACACACACACACACACACACACACACACTTTTTTGTCGACATCTAAGCTAGTAAATGAAAAGAAACCATTCATCATTGGAGCGTAGAAAAGCTTAATTGCATCGTTTTTAATGGATACAATATGGACATCCAGTTTGTAGTCAATGTCACCATTATCATAATGCAGGAAATCTCACCTTTACAGCTATACAGTATTCCCATTGTTGTCAGTACAAAAGAAAGGGTTAAAAATCATAATAATCATAATAGTCAGAATAATAACAACACCCATACCAGCAATAGTACCGGCTCATCCCCGTTACCATGACGTAGCAGTCTTCTAAAAATCAACTGACGAGAAGTGAAACCTTAGCAACAGCCCCAGGGGGCCCCTGCAGGACATACTGGGGACCAGGGTTGTCTTGGCTGATCCAACTGCACACAACTCAGTACGGTGACGTCCCCACTCCCGTGCTGGGGGAGGGGACCCCCTTGACTCGGCCAGCTCCCTCTAGTTGGTGAGTCACCGTGAACGTCCGCGGCCCTCGGACCTGTAGCATGAATGAACCCTTCTGACACCGTGGCCCTCCCCCCCGGCTCTATGTACCCACACGCCTCGAGTATCCCAGAGGGGCCCCCAGGCACTGTTTGCTCAGTGGCCTACTTCACGGCCCCGATCCACCCATCCCCGGAACCCCACCCTGCTAGTGGCCAGCTAGCATTTGGCTAGCTAGTTGTATAACTAGTCAGCTTGCTATCCGGTGGGGTGTCTGGTAGTTATAGCTCGCTCGGTTGGGACTGCCGTTGAGCAGGTGCTAGCCAAGCCACAGCTACACCCTTAGCTGGTACCAAGCCAGGGTAGCCTGCAGTCCAGCGACTGTATGTTCAGGCAGACATGAAAGACGGCGAAAGATGTTACTGTCAGAACCTTCAAAACAGAGATGGGCTAATTAGGGATCAGCTTGTACCTTGGTCTTAAACAGGGACCGCCCGGTAGTCAACTATGGGTTGTGTTTGGTTGAGAACCATTAGCGCCGCGTTACCTGCCTAAAATATGTAAGATATTTGAAAATCCCTCGCTTCTGTTACAAAAGGATCCAGAAAATATCCCCCAGATTCTATTTACAGTAAAATACACTGTACAACTTTACATTTACTGAAGTTCAGATTCCCCCCAAGAAAGAATATAATCTACAAGAAAAGGCCAAGCTGTGATTTCTGTGTTTTACTCTGATTTAACTTTGTACAAGCAGTGGTGCAGGTTCGCTGCCAGTTCCCAGTCACATAGACGCCAGACCCAGACTAGAATGGCAATCACCATCTTTTGAAGAAATCTTCTGTACTCTTTCATGTCTGCTTGAATATGTATCTCTAGAACAATCCACCCTCCCACCCCTTTTCTCTAATAATGTCCCACATTGACACCTGTACAAATAGGCAGAGGTACACCTGTATATTTTAAAGTAAAAGTTCATTCTTAAGTTAAAACAAATCACCAACAAACCAAAAGTACCCAAAATAAACAAAATACAGAATCATAGTACATTCAATCACCTAGTCTGACTTTTGCTTTGCGAGTGGTGCAGCCGACATGTCTGCCACACGGACCATAAGTACCTAAGTACAGGGTAAGGGATAGAAAGTTAAATGCAGCATTTTAGATTTTTCAGTTTTTTCCCGTGAATCCTTCGAAGAATATTTAGTCTTGTCTTGTTATCTTTCGGCTTTTTTGATAGTTTCTGTCGTTCTTCTTCTTCGTTTGTATTTATTGCTTGATCAGATGGCACGTGGAGGGCATGGGTTATCATATTTCCCCCCCAAAGAATACCGTTGTTATTTTCAGGATCAGTTCATACGGAACAACGCAGCCGTTGTCAAGAGCAATGGAAACGTAGCAACAACTCTCTGTTATTTGGCAAATGTGACCTCCAAAAACGACCCATGAAGAATCTGCCTTGGTGGTGGTGGTATGATGTAGATATAGATCTTAAAATGCATGTGACTTGTAATACATTAAGGGGTGGGGATGGGGGGAGAACAATTTTTATAAAATAAATTATTAGAAATTAAAATTTGAAAAAAAGAAAAGATAAATGCGTTCTTTGATAGCTAAATAAGACACAGTTGTGCTAGAAGTGCTTTGTGTCTGTCTGTTCCCGGGACCTGTAGTTCCAGTCCATCTGTATGGTCCACAGTGAAGGGAACAGACACATGGAGAGAAAGAGACACACAGAGAGGGAGTCCACACTATGAAGTTCAGAATCCCCTCTCAGTGTCAACCCAGCCACTCCCCTTCTCTCTCTCTCTCTCTCTCTCTCTCTCTCTCTCTCTCTCTCTCTCTCTCTCTACTCTCTCCAAAGTGGCACGTTCCCCCCCCCCCCCCCCCCCCCCCATACGTTCCTTGTTAAATGGAACATTCCGGTGACGAGAGACATCTTTTCATATAAAAGGAGGGGGAAAATGTCCACAGCGGATGAGTTAGAAAAACCCACAGAGATCATAGCTGGCGGTAAATCATACATGAACAGTAGGGAGATATTTACAACCGTACACAACAACCTGAACAATTCACCTTGTTCTGCATTTCTGCACTGAAAGAACCAAGGCGCAGACTCTTTCGTAACGAAATAGAAAAAAATGCTAACACGGGAAAGCTACGTGGGAAAGATTCAACATGTCATCTTGCTAAGACCCTTAACGTTGGCAGTATACATTCAGGCCCATGAGTGCATAGTCCATGGCTGTGGCGATTAGACACACAACTCTAACCCTTGATACATCCATCACACCATAAGAACAACACAACATTTCTGTGCGTCTGTGCGTCTTCTCTGCCCCACCTCTTGGTAATATACAAGGATATGTTCTGTGTTCCTGGTTGGTTGCCGAGACCAAATGCTGGATAAGGACTTTAAAGTCACAATGTGTAACATTTCAACAAGCGCGTAGCTTAAAACGATCTGGACACGTCTGTAGTCAGTGCTGATGGATATTGATCTCAATAGTGTTGTGAATAAAACTACATCCTATAATATGATATATTTTACAAATAAAAAATGGCTACCATCCCCTCCCGCTCTCTTTGTTTACAAGAATCGTACTTTCAGTACGCCAAACGCCTCCCACTCACGGCCCCAGCCAGCCGAGCTACGCTAGTTTGCGTCCCACAGTTCACTGTGGGAGTGGTCAGAACACTTATTGAGTTTTTTTAATTCTGAAAGTCTCCCGCCTACTTACTGGGAGGGTCTCAATCTTGCACATTGCGACTTTAAATACTAGACATCATCATCATCATTGTTTTGCTCATTAGCAAAAAAAACGTTCAAATACTGAAGCAAACTTCTACATTTTCAACCTTGATGTTTCATCTATGGAAAATGAGATTGAGGAACTTGGTAAATTCTGAAAATACATGAAGGACAAGTCTATATCATTTGGCTGTTTCTAATTCTGTGTTTTTGTAAGACAAAGACACCAGTTTCCCATCGACTACTTAGTCTTAATACCTCGTTCAAACCAACCAAAGTTCAGAAATTAAAATCTCAGAAGAAGAAAAACAATACACAGACAAAGAAAAAGAAAAAGCAGTGATATTGTTTCGGGATTGTACGTTAGCAGAAATGAAAAAAAAAAAGGAATGGTATCTCTGAATCCACTCACTAAAAATGGCATCCGTGTGTAGTTCTACATTCTAGTAATATATTACTGGAGAGACTGCAGGGGGCCACAGCAACACAAAACATAACAACACACCTTCAGCTTCGTGTTCATATGTCATAGTGTTCAAACCACCCCCTCCCCTCCATTTACCTTCAATACACCCCTCAAAAGACGCAATATCTAAGATCTTGCTTGGCAAATAATAATCCTACATGGCTCGTCATGGATGTCTTCGACGACCTCACATTGGAAAAGACACACATTCGTATACACCACTCTCACACACACACACACACACACACACAAAGTACCGTTTTCACCATCCGGGCAAAAGATAAGCGAAAGCAAAACAAACGAGGTTGGGGAATGGCTCAGATTGAACAGACTGATTTACTAGATCCGGCCCCTGGTTCTGTTTACACTGTATTAGCCTAGAGGTCTGACCCCTCTCCAAGTGCCAACAGAAAAGGTCTTCTGTGTGTGTCTTCAAGGCTCCCTGTAATCCCACCTAGAGGGTTGGGCACTCCCGTGTACGCTTCACTACTATGGAGGAATATCTTAAAGGGTGAGATACTGCAATTGGACAAGACATTTAAAAAGGCGCTTTTTGATAACTTACTGGTTAGGAAGTTAAACATTGCCCTATTCTATATAATGTGCTCCCAGTTGAATTAGGAATACCTTGGTTGGATTGGCTGACATGAGCGCCAAACAATTAGACTTTACCTTTGCCTTTCTGTTTCGGAAATGATTCTTGAAGTTAAATCTCAGTTGGGATCAATTTGAAAAGACCAGAAAACTCTTTAGAGTAGCTTGGTGCCATCAGACGTAACGTCCCCCGCCGTCTGACGGGAAAGCACAAAGACTTTATGGTATAGAGAAGCAGACCGTGGGAGTGAGCGTCTCATCTGCTTGGTGCACCTGCTGCCTTTGTAGTGATTAGACATCAGGCACAGATCCTAATTCTTGTTTCCGTACTGTCTGGATTGTGTCTTTGTTAGTCGAGAGATATATCAATGAACAACATAAATGAACTCATAGTATCAGATGGGGAAGGGCGTTAAGGGCCATCGCTTGGGCCCCCTCCATCTAAATAAGACCCCCACCAAAAAAGGTCTGGTGTGAAAGTACTGTACTTCTAAATCCTTCTCTCCTCAGCGTTAACAGAGGAGAGAAAATATGTTTCCATGCCAGTAAAGTTCAAATAAATCGAAACCATGCAGTTTGGACTTCATACCTATGTAACCTTGTGTAGTTGTCAGAGTTTGTTGTACGCCACACTTCATCAGCCAAGACCAACGCTTTGCCCAGTGGCGGGTGTACATTTCACACCCTGGTCTCTTCATCCAAGAAGAAGAACACTGACCTATGGAAAGGAACCCGATGTAATCCAAAGGACAGTCCTTTAGATTAGTCTGCGGTTTCCACTGTATGCCGTGTGCTCCAAGTGTCACTAAAAGTTATATTTGCATTCAAAGACACATTTCATGCAAAAGGTATCTTTTATCTTTATCAAAGAAAGAAAAACACACATTTATTTTACATGTTCATCTAAAAAGAATCGTGTTTTTCTTTTTCAGTATATATATATATATGTATATATATTTATATCAGTTAGATTTTTTTTGTTCTTTTAAATCTAAACTTTTTTATCCCAGGGCAGGCACCGTACACACACGCGGTACAGAGGCATGCCACACTTGCATTGGTTTTGCATTCTACAGTTGGTTGGCTGGCAGGCATGATGTCATCCGGGCAGTGCAGCGGAATGAGACACACACACACAGAACCTCACACACTAACTCCCTTCCTGTCGCATGTCTGTGTTTCCACCTTGCACCGACACACACACACACATAGACACACATCCACTAGTCACACACACACAAATCCATGCATTGTCCTCATGTCTGCTCGCTAGCCACCCTTGCAGAAGGGAGACTGCTTCGATGACATTGAGGACTGGGGTTATGGGGGGGGGGGGGGGGGGGGGGGGCTCCAACAAGCTTCTAATGGAATAATAAAAGCAGCACGGCAAGGCTCTGTGGTGCATGCAGACAGATGAACTGGGAATTTGGGGGGGGCAGAAGGGTCAAAGGTCAAACTGGTGAGTGGGAATGCTTCTAAAGAAAATATGTAGGGGCTGTGGGGGGGAGGGGCCGGGGTCTAGCCCAGGGTTGCAGTCAAGATTAGTAATGGAGGGTGAAAAGGGTGGGGTGGGGGAGGGTGGTGGATAACGTGATGTTGGTATTCTTTTTTTTTGGGGGGGGGGGGGGGGGGGGCAGGTTTTTTTCTATCTTTTGTGCATGTTTTTTGTCTTTTTAGTAGTAGTAGGGGGGTCACTGATCTGAGGCTCAGACAGGTTGGTTGGGGGGGGGGGGGTATCTAACTTCTACTAGATGTCTGACGAGCACAGGTGGAGAGGCAAGAGATTGTAGGAGGGGAGGGGGTTGCTACATGTGTTTAGCTGTATATACGCGATAGATATACATGGGGGGGGGGGGGGGGGGGGGGTAGGGATCGCTAATGCCAATACATCATTGTATGCTTGTGTTCATTATTTCATCACTAGTTGTGCTCAGTTACGTACTGTAGGTGTTGCAAATATTGCTAGTAGTCATGTCTTACCCAAGTTGTTGACCAATAACCTGGATTACTGGAGTACACAGTCTTAAGCTACTTTGTCTGACGAGAGAATATTTTCACATACTACAGTAGTGGTAGTATTGTGCTGTTTAGAAAAATTACTAATTTGTCAAATACTGAACATGTCGAAAATGTTCGAATTTTATCTGATCTTCAATTGGTAAACAATCGACGAGTACACATAGAAACCAGTATTGTTGGGAGATAATACTTGACTCATAGCAAGAGAGAGATGTATGTGTTCTCATGCGTCCCACATGTGAATACAATTATAAACCACTTAATGTATCCAACCATACATCACTGGGGCTGGATTATACCAACTCCCCATCAAACACACACACACACACACACACACACACACACACACACACACACACACATGCAATCCCACCCTCAAGCAGTCTTACACATTAAGTGTATACACAGACAACCACACACACACACACACACATTCATGTATACAACCTCACACACACACACACAAAAGTTCTAACATGCATCTACATGTGGTCTGCTGTGGCTTCATAATGGGAGATAGCTCCGCCCATCCTATCGTTGCGACCAATCAAAAACACCCCCGACAGTTCAACTGAGAAAAACGAGGAAATAACGGGTTGACGATGGTTCAAACACCTTCTCCAAATGGGGGGGGGGGGGGTAAAGACGGTGTATTCATGGGGGTTGTACTTCCTGTCTCGAATGCAGGAAGTGTTGGGGTGTTCTGGCCATCCATCAGGGCTGACTCCGGGCGGGTCTCAACACTCGGTCCACTGGAAGTACCCTCAAACAGCCCTCAAACAACCCCCTGAACCTGCTCTGTCCAAATGTCCCTTCATCCAAGCCGGCCTTCCCAGGGGAAATGACGGAACAGCACCCACTGCTCCTTCCTCCTTCTCCCCAGGGTGCCTTTTTGGCGGGGTGGGTGGGGGGGGTTGATGGAGAGGGTGTAGGAGGGATGGAAAAGACAGGTCTTACGGGCACAGTCATGTAAAGGGTGTATCGATCTGGGGGGGTCAGTGATTGGCTGGGATCGTTGTGTTTAAGCGCGGGGACAGGAGGTTGTCGTCTGCGAAGGTCCAGTGGTTTTATTCTCGACACCATGGAGAGAGGACAAGGTCGTAGTCCTAATTATTAAAATAACACAACATATGAACAAATAAAAAGGCGGAAAACAACTCAAAAACGTAGAGGTATTTCAAAATAAAAACATCAAAAGGCGTAATATAAAATCAAATCGAAATAACCAAAAAGTTAGCGACCTTGTGGCGCAGCGGTGGTGGGCGCGAGGGAAGACAACTTCCCTCGTCAACGCCGTCGGAAACGGAAACCGAATAAATTAAAGCTGTCAGAGGACCGGTCTGGGCTCGCACGGCAGGTTGTGGTTCTCTCTCTACCTCCCCCCCCCTCCCTCCTCCTCCCCCCTCACTCCTCGCGGAGCTGCAGGCGGTAGCGGCTGTAGCGGATCTGGAAGAACAGCCTCTCCAGCGCCGTGCGGCTCATCCCGGGCAGCCGGTGGTCGTCGCTGCGGCCCGTCCGCCGGAAGCCCAGCGACTCGTACAGCTTGTGCGCCGCCATCTTGACGGCGGTGGTGCCCAGCACGACGGCGGCGTAGTTGTTGCGCACGGCGAACTCCAGCACGCGGCGGCCCAGCGACTTGGCGATGCCCTTGCCGCGGTAGCGTGCGTCCACCGACATGCGGCGCAGCTCCACCGTGTTGTCGTCCTCGCGGCCCTGCGCCGCCACGATGCCCACCACACGGCCCTCCAGCACCGCCACCCAGAAGCAGGAGCCTGGAGGCACACGCACACACACACACACGCACGCACGCACACGCACGCACGCACGCACACACACACACACGCGCACACACACACACACAGTTAAGATACAATCAGACACACACACAGGGTTCAGATAGCAGTTCAAGTGAAGGTAAAGGCATGCAGACATGCATTTCAGGCCAAAGGTCAAAGGCTAAACCTCTAATGATTTAATTGAATCATCAGAATTCCAAATATCATAAAATCCTGTCAATTAGTTTCCTTGCTGTTTGGGGTGGGGGGGGGGGGGGGGGGGGGGGGGGGGGGGGTGGAGAGATGAAGAGATGAGAAAGGGGTACAGAGAGAGACGGAGGAGGGGAGTATTAGAGTGACTTGTGCTTAATGGCATTTAGCATTGATACGCTGCTAATTAAAACCACAGCTATCACTCAACTGTCAATCAGGGACCAGCAGAGTGGCCCCGAGAGGGAGAGAGGGAAGACAGAGAGAGAGAGAGAGAGAGAGAGAAGAGAGAAGACAGAGAGAGAGAGAGGGAATCGTCTGTCTGGTAAGAAAACCTTGCTGTTGTCACTGTGTGTTGGAGGCCCTTTTCTTGCCTTATTCAAAACGATTTACTTAGGTTGCATGACCTTAGCATATCATTCAAAAAAAATGCATGCGTGTAATTTCAAAACTGCAGCGCGGTCAATGGAACCATTCAGTTCCAAAATCCAGATCTGCGAATTCATCTTGTGAGTTTGGAGTTGGAATTGTTGCCAGGGACGACGCTCGATGATGAGACTCGTGGTCTGAAAACTGTATATGATAGTAACACAAATGTACAGCGACGGAAGCAATCTGGAATTGATCAAAGACGTTCCTCTTGTGAATGAATGCTTTAATTATCCATGGTTCTTTCATCATGACCCATTCCCCTACTGACCGTAGTCCTGAGCTTTTGAACGAAACACCAAACACAACGCAGGGACGTGTGGCCCATTGACTTGGACTCCACAGGGTTTGTTCCTTTGAGAAATAACCGTTTGAATGCTGCTTAATTTGCGTCCGCACTCTAACTCTTTCTAGGAAAGAACAACCCAGGCCCCTCTCCGCCCTGGGGGAGCTGTTCAGCGTTCGATGCCTTATCTGGGCCGGTGTTGTTCGAGGGTCAGCGGTATTCCCCAGCTACAGGTATTTCTACCCAAATCACATCTGTTTGACACAGATTAACCTGACCTTTCGGACACTTTCGCGGTATAAAGAAAATCAACGAAAAGCATAAAGTGTAGAGATGGGATTTAGTCTTAAACTCACCCCACCCTACTCCAGCCCCCGGCCATACAGTACACCGGGAATACATCAAACCGCCTCTCATCATGTGTAGGTCGCCGCGGCAACACGTGTGCCACTGTCCACCCTGCCCACTGGCTAGGCGCGATGGCGTCATCATCAAGGAATCAGGAGATTATTTATTTTCTTTTTCGTAGAGGTGTGCATTTGGGAATTTGTGCTAAAGCAAGGGCGCTATTAAAAAATGTTTGGAGTTGAATTGCTTTTGATATATTAAGCGACTCAGTCCAAGGTTATCCCCTAGATATTTAGCCTGTGTCGCGTTGTTGGGCCTGAGACGTGTGTGTTAATATTATTTATTTTATGTTAGTGTGGTGCAGTAGCTGTGTTTGTTGTGTGTGTGTGTGGGGGTCATTTACATAAAGCCCTCTTGACCATCTGTTTCAACTGAGCCTGTAAGCATAGGGAAGATACCCTGCCAACTTCCCCCGCCTTGTGTGTGTGTGTGTGTGTGTGTGTGTGTGTGTGTGTGTGTGTGTGTGTGTGTGTGTGCGTGCGCACGCACGCTCGCATCCGGTGTATGTGTGTCTGTCTGTCTACCAGTTCTCCAGGCCTGATACAAAGGCTGCCCTGCTCATAAAGAAACACTCTGCTGTCACTTCTCTCCCACCTCGTGTGTGTGACTTGCGCACGCGCGTGTGTGACTTGCGCGCGCGTGTGTGTGACTTGCGTGCGCGTGTGTGTGTGACGTGTCGTATTGCGTCGTAGTGACCGTCCCTGCCACAGCGTTTACGGTGACCTCTGAGCCGGCTGATGTCAGACGGGACCTCCACATCTGTCACAGCTGTCATGGCGTTGCAACTGAGCGCCATTAAAGAGAACACAGGATTTTGACAGGCTTGTCATCGTCTCTGCTGGGGGGGGGGGGTCTCCAGGGGGTACACAGAGAGAGAGAGATGGAGAAAGGGGAGAGAAAAGGGGAAAACATGGAGAGCTGGCGGCTGGTAGATCGAGTGGAAGCGCTGCAGATCTCATAACGTGTAAGTGAGTAACGGTGGAGACGCTCTTACGAGCTCTAGAAGAAGCGGCTCTGCCTGAGGCTAACAGGGAAGGCGTGCCAGTGCTGCGTACTAGTCAGGCCATAGGCGCTGTGCTTTCTCTGGGCTGCCACGGTGATGCTGCCACGGTGATGCCCGGGGGCGGAGCCGGCAGCAGTGTGTACATTGGTTATACCGGGAGGCTCAGGTTGTCGTTATGGCGACAAGACCAGCAGCGCTAGTTGAGCGCAGCTAGGTCGGCATGCGCTATGCTAACGAGATGAGCAACAAAAGCGGCTTTTTAAAGGAGGATGACGGAAGGAAAGGAGCTTTGGGGGGAAAATGGAGAGGAAGAAAGAGAGGGAACGCCTCGAAGAGAAGACTCATTCTGCCCGGAGAGATAGCGAGGAAGAGTGAAGAAGAAGAAGAGGGAGAGAGCAAGAAGAAAGGCAGAAAGAGCGAGGCGTCACTGTGGAGGAGACCAACGGTGGTGGATGTGAAAGGATCCATTATACCCGCCAGAGAGAGAGGGGTGGAGGGTGGGGGTGGGCTGAAAAGGGATGGGGGGTGGGGTCTGGTTTGAGTGAAACCTCAATAACGAGTGGAATCCACCGTCTTCTGAGGGGTGGGAGAGAAGCGATGGGGAGGGCGGGGGACATGAGCCTCAAGGCAATGAATAAGTTGGAAGGGGGAGCAGGCGTGTTGAATTTCTTTGTGGAATGCGAATACTATCACTCTTTGAGTGTGTGTGTGTGTGTGTGTGTGTGTGTGTGTGTGTGTGTGTGTGTGTGTGTGTGTGTGTCTTATTGAAATACATTTTCTGTTTTATTTCGTTTAATTATCATTGTCTGTGTTAAACCCAACATGTGTCTTTTTTCCTCGACTTGTGCTGCTGGGCTTGGCTCTCTTGAGCGCCAGCCCCACTGGACCAGAAACCCACTAACATCTGGCTTTTGTCTTGGGTCGAAAAGGTTACAAGCGGCATTCATTCCTGGAAAGAATAACTGCGGCATTCACCGGTATTCACGAGCTTCAGGTCCAATTAGCAGTGATGGGATTTTTGCCCCTTTTGTTCTGGCGCTACGACGCTGATTTAGTTCCTCCAACTGAGCGTGGAAGAGAGACTGACTAAGTAACCGTTCACTAACCCTGTTTTGTGGCACGTTCGTGACATTGAACGTGACCCACCAGAAAAGAAACAGAAAGGCTTGATCTACTGGCAGTGGGACAGGAGCCAGTCTCCTCCTTTGAGAGGGTCTTCCTGCATACACGCGTTAATGTTGGTGGGAAAGGGTATCCGTGTCCAGGCTGAATGCAGCCCGTTGTTCAGCATATCTCAAGCATGCGCTCTATATGCTCACCCCAGCTTTCATGGGGGGGGGGGGGGGGGGGGGGGGGGGATGTGTGTTGAGAGAAAATCTGAATTTGCCCCCCTGAATGCCCCCCTGGTGACTCAGCTGAGTTACACGTTTCCTAGGATGCTACTGTACGTCTCATTTCTCTCTGAAATAGGGTGCGCAACATTTTCTAGGTGGAATACACGGGATCTTAGAGTTGTGACATTTAAGGAGGCGATGTATGTACACTGTCTGGCCTGTCTGTCCTGTATGTACCCTGTCTGGCCACGCCCAGACAGACGGACCGTTGGAAGACAGCTTACATCTTGATGTGGAAGGTAGTGCTTTCTGTTTGCACTTTAAGCAGCAGTGAACTTAACTTAAGTTATGCATGCGTGCACTGTGGATCACTTCCAGATTTTTGGGAATCGGCTGAATCGAACAACCCTTTTTATTCTCGCTCAGCACGGCGGACCAAAGCACTGATACTTGCAAAAACAAAGTGCTTTGTTCCTTCCCCGCGAATCCTTTTTCGGCAGCACCGGTGACGGCATTGTAATGCTGTTTTTGTAACTCGGATGCTCCACAGAGAACGGGATCTCTGTCAGGGTCCCACTAGGGCTCCTCCTTACAGACAGACAGCCAGTGTTTAGAACGTGTTGCTTGCCCCACACAAGAGACTAGTGACCCTTCATCTCCATAGAAAGCGGCACTGCGGCGGCACCACAGCTGGGCAACTGTAGCACAGAAGCACTCAGTCTCAGTCTCTATTGCTCTGGGTGGGGCAGCTGCGACTGGTCCAGAGTAGACACTTGGTAGTGTGGGTCATTTCTTGGTTTATAATTCATTTTTTATGTGGTTAAACGTTGTTGTTTTTTATAAAAACTTTGTGTACAAGTTAGGTTTAGGAAAAAAGGAATAAGATACGGACATACGTTTAAGATCCTTCGCTAGCTTAAGAAAACGGGCTGGGATTGGTTGTTCAACAATTCCCATGTAAACGTGCTCAGCACAAGGAAAGGTGGATTCTAGGGATTTCTGGCTGCGTTTCACATTCCAATAGATTATTCCAGGTTTAAAAAGTAATAAAACAAGCTTTTTTTTATATGCTTGATTTGATTGATTATTAACTTGATTTGTATCTTTGGGTGGTTAATGACACAAAATTCAGTGTAGGAGTTTGGGAGTTCCACATTTGAGGCCCCCAGAGTGTGGGAAGGTCAATGACTCAAATATAAACATATATAAACATATAGTATAGAGTATATTGTCCCAAATAGGATTTATGAATAATTACTGCCCATAAGGAAATCTATTTTCTAATATAGTAGGGTGCCTGAGTCAACACATTTTTGCTGGTAAAATAGACACAGCAGCAGGCCCATAAACCGGGTCTGCAAGTTTGCATATCTCTGTGTTTTAGCGTGTTCATTAATGCGTCCCATTATTTTGTCGATATTCTGTAAAGGTGGGGACCGGGTTCGGGTTAGGCATATTTTGTGTGTTTATTGTAGTATTTTTTGTACGTCGTGTCTATGTCTAGTCTACTTAGCTAGCTTCAACGCCGAACAGCGATCAATAATGAGCATGTACTCTGCCTGACTTGATGTCACATTCGTCAGTGTAACCGACGCACTCTCCCAGTCCCCACGGCGATGACGAGGGAGTACACACATGTTGCCGGGGGCAACAGTATCTTCTACCGTGGTGGTGAACGTGGTACGCTGTGTCATATTGAGGTAATTACACCCCCCCCCCCCCCCCCCACATCACACACACACATGCACATAAACGCTAACATCCTCGTAAACACACACGTACCATAAATACATCAAACCAGTGACCCTCCCCCTCAACACTGAGGTCAAAGTTCACAACGGGGGGAGGGGGGGGGGGGGGGGAGCCTGCCACATAAAACGCAGATGTTGATGCTTTCTACCAAAGGACACAGCTCAAGATGTGGACTAGCAACGCCATGGCATATTTACATAAATATACAATACATATATGGGGAAACGCACTGTATGGACACTGTTCTCTCACTCCACTGGCTCATTTATTATTTAAAAGCCATCTATCCATCATCCCACGGCACGTGTGCACATCAAGATGCACACGTGTTCCCACACTCGTTGCTTAATATAATCATCTCTCTCTTCTTTTTCTCTCTCTCCCTCTCCCTCTCTCTCTCCCTCCCGCCCTCTCTCTCTCTTCCTCCCTGTCTCCCTCTCTCTCCCTCCCTCCCTCTTTCTCCCTCCCTCTCCCTCTCTCTCCCTCTCTTCTTTTTCTCTCTCTCCCTCCCTCTCTCTCCCTCCCTCTCTCTCCCTCTCTCTGTCTCTCCCTCTTTCTCCCTCCCTCTCCCTCTCTCTCCCTCTCCCTCTCTCTCCCTCTCTTCTTTTTCTCTCTCTCCCTCTCTCTCTCCCTCCCGCCCTCTCTCTCTCTTCCTCCCTGTCTCCCTCTCTCTCCCTCCCTCCCTCTTTCTCCCTCCCTCTCCCTCTCTCTCCCTCTCTTCTTTTTCTCTCTCTCCCTCCCTCTCTCTCCCTCTCTCTGTCTCTCCCCCTTTCTCCCTCTCTCTCCCTCTCCCTCTCTCTCCCTCTCTTCTTTTTCTCTCTCTCCCTCCCTCTCTCTCCCTCCCTCTCTCTGTCTCCCCCCCTCTCTCTCTCGCTCTCTCTCCTTAGCTCCTCCTCCTAGTGTGGACTACTCCACCCCCTACACAGACAGAGAGTATGATTGGCTGGGCCTCTCAGACACTCAGACCCGCATGTTTCCACCCCACCCAGAACCACTCGTGTCCGATCATCCCCGACATCGTTGGTGATCTGCTGCGATGAAGACCGTTGATCGGTCAGTAAGGATCTCCGGGAGAGAGGGGTCTTTGTTCCGTATCGATTTTAGGTAGACTTTGAAAAATGACTGGCGGTGTGAGGCGATGCATTATTAACGCTCCACAGCTTCCTTCCCACGTCAAACGCCATCTTCTAATTCCCATGCACTGAAGTGGTGCGTTGCCATTGGTTACCTGGCCGCACAGGATGTCACCTCAAATAAAGTAAAAATCGACATGGATATAAAGATAGAGGTATTTCAGAGAAGCATCTCTGAGTCTTCTCTGAGATGAGACTGAACTGATGGCGCTGAATAAATCTCTAGTAGGAGATGTAATGTGTTTGAAAAGTGAGTTACAGTTCTGGGAGAGAACACCACTTCCTCTACTCTCAGATAATGGATCATATACACCCCAGTCGCACACACACACACACATTTCCTTAACCTAGATTAGATCTAGACAGTGTGTCTGTTTGTGTGTGTGTGTGTGTGTATGTGTGTGTGTGTGTGTGTGTGTGGGGGGGGGCGAATAGAGAAAAAAGATGCAGGTGGTTAGAGGGGTGATGTGGGTTCAAAGCACATCAAGGACTTCCTATAACTTCCACACATAGTAATAGGCCTCCCCATTGGTCATTGGCAACAAGGAAAAGACTGCTGATTGGTCGCAAGGGATTTGAAAACAACAAGGCTATGAGAAAGCCAGAAGGATAAAGAAGTAAGAAACTGAGAAGTAATCAAAAAAACGATTTTCCATTCTGTGTCGAGAATAGAGAGAAGGAGAAAGGAGAGGAGAGGCAGCGGGCAGGAGAAGAGATATTGATGTTCTCCTGAAAATGGGGTCTAAGGGTCTATCCTCTAAGGGGTCTAAGTCATTTTCTCTGAGCACACCCTGAACACAGTAGGTTCCTGCACACGCTCACCATACATTTTATCTTACACACACACACACGTAAGATATAGGAACGACCCCCCCCCCATGCAACGCCCTGCTTTACTAACAAGCATCCGCATGCCTCCCCCACCCCCAACCCCCCACCCTCTCCCTCTCGCTCTCGCTCTCTCCATCTATCTTAAGGACCTTAATAAGGCACAGTAGGCAGCAGTGTAGGAAGATGTTGTTTCCTGCGCACTGCAGGGAGCCTCAGATGAAAGAGACCTAACCCTAACCCAGCTCCTGACTCTCTCTCTGTTCGGGAGCTGAACCCCTGTTCCTGGTGTGGGTTACCCTCAATTCCATTACATCTACATGAACGTGTTAGTGTATGTATGAGCTTAGGCATCAGCGTACGTATTCGCCCGTGTGTTAGCTCAGATATTAGCTTGTGTGCTAGCTTATGTGTCGGCTCCTCTGTTATCTTGGTGTTCCCTAGTGTAGGGCGGCGGTGAGGGGCCAGGGGGCTCCTAGTGAGGCCCCCGTGGATGCCTTAGTGGCTGACCTGAATGGCTGGTGGTGTGGAGCTGCCCGTGTAACTCCCATGGAAGTGGGTCAGTGGAGGGTTACACTATAGCGATGCCATCGTTAGCACAGAGACAGAGAGAGTGTTTTCTAGTTTTACACCGCGGCAGGTACGCCCTCCGTGTTCAAAACACTTTTGGGGGGCAGAAAGAAGGGAAAACCTGTAGGCAGATAGCAAGAGTGTTGACAACACAAGCTAGCCGTCAGTCTCATTTCCCCTAGCGTCATGAAAAGCTAGCCCCCAATCCAATTCCCCTCCCCCCCCCCAGCCCTCCTCCTCACCACCTGATCATTATTAAGTCTTCAGAGGAGCCGTATTGATCGGCGTGTGATTGATAGGGGACGATACACCTGACCGACCTCAGCTGGGTCTGGCCCGACCGCACTCGCACGGACGCGCAGATAATGGGCCTGCTAGCGCGGCGCCGCAGAGCGCACATCGGGACACACGCCGCGTCTTCTGCTGCCCGCTGGACTCGTGACAGGTCATGCTTCTCCTCACACACACACGCACGCACACACGTGCACACGCACGCACGCACACGGTTATGCATAAAAGGAGCAGTGCTTCTCTGTTGGTCTCACACATGCTTCCCAGCCTCTCTCCTTCCTGTATCCCAACATCAGTGTGTGCCGCTGGGTTCAGAGCGAAAGGACTTCTTTTGAGAGAGAGAGAAGGTGGGGGGGGGGGGGGGGGGGTGGTGAGCTTGGTGGTGGGGGGGGGGGTGAGCTTGGTGGTGGGGGGGGGTGAGCTTGGTGGTGGGGGGGTGGGGGGGGGGGGTGAGCTTGGTGGTGGGGGGGGGTGAGCTTGGTGGTGGGGGGGTGGTGGGCTTGGTGGTGGGCTTGGTGGTGTGGTGGTGGGGGGGGGGGGGGGTGAGCTTGGTGGTGTGGTGGTGGGGGGGGTGAGCTTGGTGGTGTGGTGGTGGGGGGGGGGGTGAGCTTGGTGGTGTGGTGGTGGGGGGGGTGAGCTTGGTGGTGTGGTGGGGGGGGGGGGGTGAGCTTGGTGGTGTGGTGTGGTGGGGGGGTGAGCTTGGTGGTGTGGTGGGGGGGGGTGAGCTTGGTGGTGTGGTGGTGGGGGGGGATGAGCTTGGTGGTGTGGTGGGGGGGGGGTGAGCTTGGTGGTGTGGTGGTGGGGGGGGTGAGCTTGGTGGTGGGGGGGGGGTGAGCTTGGTGGTGTGGTGGTGGGGGGGTGAGCTTGGTGGTGTGGTGGTGGGGGGGGGGTGAGCTTGGTGGTGTGGTGGGGGGGTGAGCTTGGTGGTGTGGTGGTGGGGGGGGGGGTGAGCTTGGTGGTGTGGTGGTGGGGGGGTGAGCTTGGTGGTGTGGTGGGGGGGGGGTGAGCTTGGTGGTGTGGTGGGGGGGTGAGCTTGGTGGTGTGGTGGGGGGGGGTGAGCTTGGTGGGGGGGTGAGCTCTGTGGTGTGGTGGGGGGGTGAGCTTGGTGGTGTGGTGGGGGTGGGGGGTGAGCTTGGTGGTGTGGTGGTGGGGGGGGGGGTGAGCTTGGTGGTGGGTGGGGGGGGGGGGCTGATGCCGTTGGCGTTAGGCCCGCCGCCACGCACATTTTCACACGCTCGTTTTCCGGAACAAGAGTGCCGTGGGAGTTTTGGACGATGTTGCACGCGATCGATGGGTTTCCTTTGGCCTAATTAGACGGCGTGGTGAAGGACAGGAGCACTGTATCAGCCCTACGGCTCGATGGACACCTCCCCCTTACTGTAACCCAGCACAGGGGGAGAGAGGGTAGCAGAGGTGAGAGAAGAGAGGAAAGGAGCGCAGAGGAATGGAGAGGGGGATGTTTCATGCCATGACACAGGGGAGGATAGAAGAGGAGTGAGGAGGGAGGGTAGAAAAGGAAGTGAGGAGAGAAGGAGAGGGGAGGAGAGGAGAGGAGAGGAGGGTAGGAGAGGTATGAGGAATTGAGAGAGGAGAGGTGAGTGAGGAAGGGAGAGGAGAGAGAGGGGAGGGGAGAGGAGAGAGAGAAGAGAGGGGAGGAAAGAGAAGAGAGGGGAGGAGAAACAGATGAAAGGAGAGGAAAGGCGGAACATGGAAAGGGAAGGAGAAAAATATGCTTTGCATATTTAATTAGTTCTGTGCCACTGCATTGGTGGAGAAAAACGGACTGTGTGTGTGTGTGTGTGTGTGTGTGTGTCAATGTTTTCTATCTGATGGTATGGGTGAACGTGTGTGTCGTACCTCATTCATGTAAACATAAAGTGACAGCTATATGACAGATGTCAGTATTTCGTTTCGCCGACATCTTGCCTGTTACATCAATCACCACTAATCATTATCATTTTTGTACTGTTAACTTGGTTGTTTTGGTAAAGTTTTCCTTTCAAGTCAACCCCCCCCCAACGCAACCCAAGACATTAAAAACAGAAATTAAAAAAAACGCACAAAGCTGTGCCTTGCGCACAGCTTGCACACACACACGTTAGTTAGCATAGCTTTGTGTGTTTTTACTTGAATCGTTTTGTTATTTTGGGGGTTCCCACACAATTTCTGTTGTTCATTATTCCGTTTAGTTGTTGGGGTTTTTGTGGTCCTCTTACCTGTAGGTTTCATGTAATACGCGTCTATGTCGGCCATGTCCGTGTGCAGAGCACAGTCCAGGTAACTGAGGATAACTTTCCTGCTGTAGTAGTAGCGTGCGCCCATTAGAAAAAAGGGCGCACAGCACGTCAGGGTGAAGGATTTGGTCACGACAAAGCACATTACTATGGAGAAATGGAAGAAAGATAAACGACACCTGTCAGAAAAGAGAATCACATGTTTGATTTGGCGGGAAAAATAACCACGGTCCCACAACAGACAGAGCAAGTTAGAAAGCAGGCAGAAAGCAGATCACAGACGCATGGTCGCTGTGTGTCCGAGCGTTTATACAGATCAATAGGCATGGACTGCATTACATTCATGTGGTTTGGGTTACATTCGTCGCAGTTGTCGAAGTGATGCGAATGGGTTTCGTTTTGCTGGAGCCGTCAACTGCATCCAGCAAAACACAACCATTTGTTTTCGTCATGTTTTTTTTTATCGACCTCACTTCACATGACAGTAATTCTTTGATAGAGGCACTGGGGGGCGCATCACAGCGCTGCTAAATGGGATTGGTGCTGCATAGCATGTTGTGTGACCGCCATGCACTGGTCGTTAGTGATCCTCCAGTGCGTCTCCCTCGTGCATCCGAGGCGTCCTCGCGCACTACCGAGAGTGAATGAATCGATGCGGCCGTTACGTTTCAGCAAATAACTAAACATAAATTAAGACTATAAATAAAATTAAATGAAACAAAAATGTTTTTGTATCATTTAAGTTATTTTTGTGGGATTATTTCGTTATGTCTCTGAAATATAATTGTATGATCGACATAAAAAGACTCGATGTGTCGTTGTGTTGAATTAGAAGCGTTTCCGTCCACTTCCTTCGTGGTTCTCGGTTGGAAACATAAACAAAGGCACAGCAGAACGCTCAGTGCGCGGCAGGGGCTTATCTGTGCAGGGCTAGGGAGTGTCCTGGTGCGCACACAGCAGGGGGTAATGTGTGTGTGTGCTGCGATGGAGATCCAAGAGTGCATTTGGGTAGGGGTAGGCGCGCACACCGTAGCCCTCACATCCCCAAATGTATGTATGAATTAATTCGTTTACCCCGACGTGTCATAACATAAGAGGAGCCGGCTACTGCTGATAACATGCAACAACACTCCGTGCGCGTGGCCATGCCTATTGTTGCATGAGCTACATGCCGGTTAGTGGAGGACCAGGGACACGTCGACACGGGTCCGTTATTACAAAAGAACCAACCAGAAATCGGTGTACCTTTTTGACGTTGCAGTAAAAAAATAATAATAAAAATACTAGGAAGATTTCAAGGTTTTCATTTCAGACAGAATGAAACTGCAATGTAGCCTATTCTATTAAAGAGACATCATTTAAAGGGTCATGCGTTCACATTAATAGAGAAGGCGTACATTTGCCTCGGAATGTCTAATGAGCTCTAGCATAGACGGGTGTGTATTTCTGAAGTGATGTGCCGCTGCTTGCGGTGAGGTTACTTACACGTCAGAAGAGCATATAAAAACTGGGTTTTGGGCTGTTGCCCCAACCCCCTGAACGCTGTATTGGGTATTCTCTCCGTGATCCCCTCGGTAAAGATGCGCCGCACCTCGACATGATCCCCGCGCTCAAACTCGCGAATGAACACCGCGTCTTTCCTCACGTCCCGGTCTTCGACGGGATTCAGGGCCGTGCTGGCCGAGGTGGAGCTCCACATGTGTGAGGAGGACACGATCATAGAATCTTTTTTGGTCCCAGGTATAGCATCGTGTTCGTCCGCAACAATTTTAGTCTCGCAAACCATTTTGGGAGACGAACAATGCATGCAACTGGCCGCAAAAAAAAAAACTGTAACTGGGAAGAAGAAGAAAAAGAGGGGGGGAACTCGAAGATGGATGGAGTTATGTTTGGAGTGGATGTTTCTTGTTTTAAAAATCAGATAAAGAATGAATGAAAAAAAGGCGAGGGATGTTACGCTGCAACCCCGAGCGTTTCAGACGACCAAGACTCGCCGGCGTAGTTGAACCAGTATTTATAACAGAACGTAGCTGGCAGATTCAGTTTCAGGGGTGGGACTATACATCGCTGCGCTGCGATTGGAGTAGATCTGGTGCCACGTGACCCTGAGACGCGCAGCGGGACCGGCGAGAGACGCCCACTCGGGTTCTCTAAACGCATGATTGTTTATACCGGCACCATTCTACACATGTGTTCTCCAATAGCGGGGCTTTGGGGGCAGCAGCAGTTGCAAGATTGCGTAGTAGCCTGTACCGATATTTCTGGTTTGTCTTCGTCGTTATGCTTCACAATTAGGAATCTCCCCCCCCCCCCCCCCCCCCCCTTCTGTGTAGGATTGGGAGCGCAAGGCAACTTCTGGGATACCCATCGCCGAGCTACAGCGCATAATGTCAGGGCTCTGCGTCAAATCGAACCGTTCTGTCGATGATACCGGCGACCTTAGCCTATACAGTGGTGGCATATGTAATGCATGTATGCAGAAAGGGAAATCGCCACGCCGAATTTACGTCCTCTTTTTAATGCCCCACCTAACATGTTTTTAACGTTTCACTCGATCCACACATTGACTGACAGCTCTGCTGCAGTGCAGTGTTCCCTGTTCCACTGCTCCTCCTTCGGATTGTCGCACTTCTTCCTTCCTTTTGCACACATTTCAGGAACAAAAAAAAAGTTCTGTATAAATACAAGACACCGTCCTACGTTGCCGAGTGGCCAACATTTCCCAGCCAAAGGAACCGCTACGTTTGCTACATCGCCATCACGCCTCGTCTTTTGTTACGGACTGGCACTCCCTTTCTCAGCCTCCTCCCGGCTCGTACTCCGCGTCGGGCTGCACGCCGCGCGGCGCTCAGCCCGCGGGGTTGCACGGCCCTGCGTTCTCCGCGACAATGTGTGGTGTTTTGCACCACCGATCGCCCTTTTCTCAATCGTAAAAAGAGAGAATTCATCGAATTATGTAGTTCTATCTTTTGTGCCCATAACCGCGGACAGCCAACGAAACAGCAATGGAAAATAGCTAGAAAACGCATCATTTATTGGAGGCCAGGCTTATGCTGGATCATTTTAGGTTACCGTTACTTCTCTCTGTCGTTAAGCCACCATCCCCCTCTTTTAATACTGAATTACACACTAGGCCGCCGAATGGCGTCCTGATGACTGAGTTTCTGAGTAGCCTGTATGGCCTGTAGTAGTCGCCTATGTGCGGTGTATAAAGTCCATACGGTGTGTGCTTTTCGTAATGCGGCAGGGTTGTCTCTCCGCCACAGCGTCACCTGCTTTGATGCGCGTGTACAGCTCTTCCCCGCCAGCAGTCTGCAGATACTCTGCGCATGCGCGATATCTATTCGAGTCAACGCCGCTTGGGATGGTGTTTTAAAAACTTTAAACACTTTTTTGGAAATAGGCCTACTTAAAAACACACTTTTCTGTTTCACCTTTAATCAAACATTTCCTTTACATTCCATTCTATTTGATTTACTAGTACCATTTATTATTATTAGGTATCCACAGAGTAGCTGTGGATACCTGTTGTTATTTTACCATTATTATTATACTGTGTATAATTTAAATATTATTTGGCTCCTATCTTCTACAAGACAATAGGTGTGTGCCCCCTTCCCTTGTTCTTCACCTGTGGAAGTTGTCTCGTGCAGGTGGGACGACCACAGGTATTTCAACCTGCTGATTATATTTAGGGGGACCAAAAAATAAATGACAAAAAGTATTAAGCCTACATGCCTATTTGCCTTGTCTGTTACATTTGTATTTCACTTAGACTGAAAAAGAGAATACAGTATTGGCAGATACAGACATCTTTCATTATCTTTTTTGACATTGCAATGAGAGTAGATTCTGGTTATTTTACTGCATCAAAAACAGTAGGTTCTTCCTCGGGGCGAATGTACCTCCACAGGGGGTCAGGGTTTGGAGGTTGCCGTGGAAATATTAATCATAACTATAATATACAATTAAATACAAATTATATAAACCTTGTTTATATCATTCATTACTAGTCAATTGAAGGGTAATTATCCCTCCAGAAGACTGCGTCGATTAAAATGACGGGGGTAAGACAATAGCTTAAGTGCCATTCACAAAATAGCAAATCCAGTTTGGTACCCCAGATAAGGGCAGTGTTTGTCCCTCGGAAAGAAGCCATTCTGACCCATACCTCTGACCGCAGGTGTTTTTATTTAAACCTTGGTACATTTGTATTTGTTATAGTCGCCCTGAAGAGGTAAACGTGACCATTGGGAGAACGATCCACACCCTAGGAAACCCCCTCCAACACCCAGGTGAGGATCATCGTTATGACCCCTAACGAGCCAAACACCGTTGTACAACTCTCTTCCTCCCCCACTGGGAACCCTGAGTGCTCCAGTCAGGTAGTACTCAACTATTCTAATTCATCATCCTTTCTGTTTCAGCTATAAACAACATTTGTGTTTTGCAAGAGAGTAACCAAAGCTGGAAGAATTATAGATTCCAAATTGCACATAAACTTAAATAAATGTATTGTAAGGTTATTTGTAATTGCCATACAGGTTAGAACATTGACTTTATTTTTGAAAGTTACTATAGATTAATTTGGGTCACTTTGTTTTCAATGGAGATTGTACCAAAAATCTACTGTTGAAAGTGTTACATTTGAGAGAACATCATTCCCCAAATATAATAACTGTACACGGTGTAGTTGGCTAACCGGGCTAAATGGTTTGGTGACACCCATGGTTTGTTTGGCACAATTTTCAAACAAATTGAACATTAATGAATATAAATATGGTTGTCATGATTATTCCAAATGCCGAGAGGTAGAATATATTTTCTACCTGCCACCAGTGAGATCCGGGTTCGATGCCCAACTGAAGCATGTATCTAGCAATCAATTTGCTTTCCACTGAATGCATGTTAAAACACAGGACAGTTTTTAAAGGCAAATAACTAAAATATCTAACAAAAAACACAATTATTTGTGGAGAACAAATCTAAAGAAAGGCACTACTACACCATTATTATCAGGCGTATACATAATTGTTTATTTATCTTTTAATTGTGTCTCTGTCTCCCTCTTGTGATCGGTAAAGTCAACCATACGTTATTTGACGTGTTGATATAAGCGTCGTAACTATAGCTCAGGTAGGCAATGGGGATCTGTGTGTGTGTGTGTGTGTGTGTGTGTGTGTGTGTGTGTGTGTGTGTGTGTGTGTGTGTGTGTGTGTGTGTGTGTGTGTGTGTGTGTGTGGCTCATTTAGAGTCTGTTGTCTCGGTAAATGAAAGGAGAGAAGAAACCCTTTTTACATTATTTGTGGAGCAAAATACGGACAACACTGACTAGTTGAAATATGGAGAGAGAGAGAGAGAGAGCGAGAGAGACAGAGACACAGAGAGAGAGAGAGAGAGAGAGAGAGACAGAGACACAGAGAGAGAGAGAGAGAGAGAGAGAGAGAGACACACACACACAGAGAGAGATAGAGAGAGAGAGAGAGAGAGAGAGAGAGAGAAAGAGCAAGGATAGAAAGAGGAATCAAAAGCAAGTGACTAAAAAGCTGAATAATTATACATTTATGTTTACTTCCGTAAATTCCGGTTCTTGGCATTTAGAATTGATATTAACTATTCACCGAAGAACGGACATACCTCTCCTTTGTGCAGATTATTCTTAGGTTTCTAAACAATGAGTAATTCATAGAGGGCCCAAGAGAAAAATGCATATGCATATTTAATGCATTATTATGCATATCACTAATTCATGGTGTCCGGCTGCCACTGATATCTGCAGATTCCTGAAGACGCCACGATGACGAATTTAAAAACTGAAATTCTTCCCTTCAATCACTTCAACAGCTAGGAGGCTGCCTCCTGATGTAGTCGTTTAGATTGACTGATATAACATTCAAGTTGATTCTTAGTTTATGATGGTTGTTTGTGAGGTAAAATAACTAACTAAACTAAATGGGCTATCGTAGGTTGTAAAATACTTCATATGAGATAGCTGTGAATGTCAGCATCTCAGTTCAAAACAGCCCTGTCAGGCCAGTTTCAGTTCAAAGTTGATTTTGACTAGGATTGTTTTTTTACTTGCTATGCCACTATACAGTCCAAGCTACTCAGAATGAGACTGGGAAAAAAACTCACACATCAAAGCCATGCTCTATGACTATTGGCTGAGAGAATCCCGCCCCCTGTAAATGCACAGTAAGCATATCGGTTCTCACACACTCATTGAGATGTGTCCCCCCTTTCCGCACATACTGCATCAAACAGCTACTTTGTGTGTCTCTATAAAGGTATTTCTATATTTCTGTATACCGCGTCCTCATGTGTCCGATATGTCCTGATCTTGTTTGAAACTTTGCATCTTTATTTTCACATAACAAACAAGAAAGAGCCACCGTGAAGGAGCCATGTCCAGTATCGATTAGGATACTGATGATGTCACATATGGCGTGGTTCTTCAGGATTTCAGTGCAGTGGACACACCTTTATCCCTTCCCCCAAGGTGACATTAAAATAACCCGCACCGTGGTCATTTCCTCTCTTTCTTTACCACTCCCTCTTATTCTCTTATTTATCTCTCTCTCTCCCTTTACCTCACTCCCTCTTATTCTCTTATTTATCTCTCTCTCTCCCTTTACCTCACTCCCTCTTATTCTCTTATTTATCTCTCTCTCTCCCTTTACCTCACTCCCTCACACTCGTTCCCCGCGGTCTCACCCTCATGCTTCCCTTTTTGTCTGTGTACCTCTGCCTTTCTCTCATTCTCTTTCTCTCACTCTTTCCTACTCTCCTCCCCCTCATCTCTCTTTCCCCCCACTGTGAGTGTGTGCGTGTGTGTGTGTGCGGTGTGTATAAAGTGAAGTGAGGGAAGGAATGTTCGGGGGGTGTGGGTGGGTTATTATTATATATAAATATAATCTTGCCGGAGATAATCCTGAGTTAGTGCACTGAAATGCTAGTTTAATTCCCCCATCACGATCAGTCACTCTGTGGCTGCCTGTGGAAGCACTGGGTCTGGTTTTTGTATTGCAGTGCGGATTTGGGTGTGATGGGGGCAGATACTGCTATCTATAGCCTTAGGTTTTTGTTTTTGAGGCCACTGCAGGTAGATCAGTGGCCAGTAACAGTCTGAAGCAGCATGAGTGTTATGTTTAATGGCTGCGTCTATTTATTTGATTATATCTGCTTGCTCTGCATTGAACCTACTTTAACAGCCCGTATGGAAATGGGATGGTGGAGGATGCTGCATTATTGCGACATGGCCAGCGCAAAGATTTTGGTTAGGGCCGCCACCTTGCGGTGAAGACGAGTACTACAGCGTGTAATCCCCTAAAACAGCCTAACCTTTGTTCAAACTTATTTGTAACCTTTTCACTGCTGCCATTTTGTATCCATCCATTTACTGCTCAGTCCACTCACATATTTATTTGCTATTTGGTCTGTGGAGGACTAGGCTTATATGGAGTAAAATGTAACAATTGATCAATAAGACTACCGCACTGGATACATTCATTCGTTCATTGGTTCATAATACAACCACAACAAGGTCTATCTTACCTGGAAATGTTAATGGCCCTTTATGCTGGCAATCGAATTGGATAGGCTGTATGGGGAATGGTGGGGACACATTTGGTCGTTTACCTTGATTTCCTTTGCAATCAGTAGTTGAAGAAGTAGGCTACTCCTAATGTGTGTGTGTGTGTGTGTGTGTGTGTGTGTGTGTGTGTGTGTGTGTGTGTCTATATAACAGAATATGATTATTTAGTACAAACTATTCATTGTATGGCCTTGTATTTTGTTAGGTTCAGTGAGTTATGGTATGTGAGTTTATAATTGATGAGGTCATTTCCTGTAACAGAGACAACCATTAAGGCGTGGGGATCAATAAGGTGGATCCATTTTCTCGCTCCTTGCCTTTATTCCTCTGACCTTTACAGGCTCCCTTTATTCATTCAACTTCCTTACCCCCACTAGTTTCTATATAAAGACTGAGGGACTTCCGAGGTAGTCGCTATATTAGCTATTTTTATATGAGAAAACACGATACAGTGTTTCCGTGGTAAATAGATTTTACAGGGTAACAGCGCCCCCTATTGGCACAAAGTAGGCTACTGAACCGCCCTAAAATGAAGGTAAAAGGGAAAATAAACAAAAAAGTGGTATGAGGGCAAAACAGGAGATATCAGAAAACCTATTGATAAATATTATTAATAGACTAGTAACTAGTATGTGAACATAAAGTAGACATACATACATATGAACAATTCACCATAGTGCACAGATACACAGTTCAATGTATATTACTTTATTAATAAACACAGACAACACAGAATTCTGTCTATAACTGTCTAATGATAAACCTGACATTGACCAACAGTAATGTTTGCTTATAGGCCCACAGGATGGTGTTTTGTTTACATAAATGTACATTAATATATTAAGTATATACTGACAGCATATACTAATACACTAAAAAGGAGATGGTGGTGTAATGTTCTACATTATATAGATTATATAGAACATAAGCCTACAACATTACCTTTTAAGAACAGTTGACTTTGATTTATTTACAGAGCATAACTCTAATCCCATAACACTCACCCGATATTCTATAGTAGTTTGTTTCTATTTTAACTGTGCGAATGTATGCCACTTTGGATAAAACCCCTCGCTAAATGATCATATAAATGATAAAATAGTGATAGTAACTACTTAAGACATAAAATGACATGACATAAAACATTTTATTGAAGTTCATTTTCCAAATAGTAACAACGTTTATATGCATAAAGTCTATATTTACAGTCAGAAGATGAGGAAGAAAAGTGCTCTAAAATTCATGCTACAGTTTCATGCTGAACAGAGATCAACAGGTTTCTTTCTTTGTAAATCAATAATATAAATTAATTAATTTGTGAATAAAGCCCATACTTGGGGATTATCTTTTCTTAATGAAAAGATCTACATTCGTTGCAAAGTGAACATGTTGATGAGTTTGTGTTGAAAGTATTTTCATGGGGTCAGCACAGCAGCCTTCCTTAAGAAATACTTTGTCTCCAAGTGAAGGCTGATGAGCTACACATTCCTATTCAAAGGTCACCTTGACAAAAGCACTGTCCTCAAGAAAATCTTCACCGACTACAGAATAAGAGTATTTAACTAAATGCCACTATTTTTCATGGAGGCCATGACATGTCAACCAATAGATTGATGCTGATCTGATGCTAATATGCTAACAGTGCAATGCATCTATACACGTAACACAGATATTTTATTTACTAGTATAGTTAATTTAACTATAAACAAATTCAATAATCATGTAACTATAATTCATAATTTAACGAACAAAGCTCGAGTGGGTTATGAAATGACACTGACTTTTGACAGTTGGTGCTACTTTTTTTTTAGTGTACAAATGTCACAAACCTTTATCAACAAACTATGCACAACAAAAAGTCCAGAATGGATTCTCAAAGCAAGATCTGTTCTCATCTTGTGAGGATTGTTGGACAACAGATAAACGAGTGGAGGGCGATACAGACATCAAAATACCCTATCAAATCAAGGCTCGCAACCATGGCAACGTGGGAATAAAAAAAAATATAAGGTTACCCTCCACATCAACATAAATCTGTTAACTTAACATAAATGTAAATACATAAAAAAATACCCCATTCCGGTGTATTTATGGGTGGTGGGGTACAGAAGCAGCTGTGGAATGTGATGCGCACGCACACACGCACACACACACACACACACACACAGGCTTGCACGCATGCGCACACACACACACACACAGGCTTACACACACACACACACATGCACGCACCACACACACACACACATGCACACACACACACACACTCAAACACACACACACACACACAAACACACACATGCACACACACACACACTCAAACACACACACACACACTCAAACACACACACACATGCACACACATTAAAAATAAGGCCAATAACCAATAAATTCATGAATACACAAATACAAATAAATGAATAATCAGGTTTAGCGGAGAGAGTTGGTGGGCATGCAGTCACACAGCGCCCTCCTCTCCGCCCTCAGAATCAATGTCTCCGTCTGGGCGGGGAGAGAAAATATGAATAATAAATGAATAATAAATTAAAAGACAACATCTCCCAGTGTTTGAAAGTAATCCAGAGAGATACATGTAATCTTCATGTCACATAATCCATATCTATATATTGCCTGGCTTTTCAGATAAATATTCATAGCATAGCATGAACAAATGAGAAAACCGCTTCACACATACGGAGTGGAACATAAATCTACTGTTGATGTGTAATTCTTACCCTTGCGTCGAGGTTGAAAGCAGTCTTTTTTAGGTCTTGCAGTGCTCTCTGCATAAACTCAAATGCATGGCAATCCACGCACGGGCGACCTAAAAAATTAATTAAAAAAACAGAGACGCTCTGAACGAAGAACATAGTGGGCCTGCTACACTTGCTTATTAGTGAGCCTAGTGAGCAACCCCTTAGACGCACACCTGCCAAATAGGGATAGGGCATTGCACAACATCATCTTTTGAGCAGCCTAGCCCACGTCACAGATCACGATGTAATTTTGACGATATAACAACGAAAGAAGAAAAGCATGAATATTTATAGAAATGTAAAATAGACGTGATGTGTATACGTTGTAGGCTATACTTCCACGTACTTTCGGCAGGGATGATGGTCCCCGTCTCCTGTTCAGCATCATTTGCCCCACAACAGAGAAGCTGGGCCGCCAGGAGAATCACCACCGTCTGATAATACCCGGTTGATGCCATAGCGAGAATCACCTAAAATATGCAGACTTAAGATCATTAGTATGGCCCGTGTATGTAGCCTATACAAAAAAGCAGAATGAACGTCAATGGAAATAATGCGCCCGTATCTGAATAGCGAGCAAGCCTATTATGCTTTCTTTACACAGAATTGGCCGGTACTACTGTTTAACGTGTGGCACCTATAAAAAAAAAAATGCAATATACAGAGAAATATGTTTTCGAAATTCTACTCACGATTGGTATTTTATGGAAAACGGGGCCGATACTAAATGGCAGCCACTGTCGAATTGAATGGTTTAGCACTAAAAGCGCGCATGCGTATACGAAAAAAACGTTCGTCGCATATTGTTTTATTGAAAGCATCGGAGTCAGCTTTTATTAAAAGCAAACATCAGCAAGCATCAACAATATGTTTTATTGCCTTCTAACACATTTCGCACACATTACATAAGGGTTTTCATTTGGGTAAAAGCGTCAATCGTAATTAGATCAAAAATGAGCCCATTTAATCTGCTGACGTTTACCTTGCTATGATATGGGTGGTGCAATGATACTTGTTTGCAGTATTCAAATTTAAAATATTTAAAATGTCCAAATATTTATATATTTTATTATTGTATCGAAGACACTTGCATTCAAAATCGATAATCGTTTGAAAAGCTTATTCTGAAAAGTCCTGGCTATTTAAATTAAATACCCTATTTACTCTGATTTTTCATTGTGGAATAGCGCGAGCAGCTGGTGGGTGGGGTCCTAACTAATGTTTTCTTAGGTGGCCTCTTAAAATGCCCGACCTCAAATCACTTCTTTTTCCAAGATGGCGTCGATGAAGGATAGCGACACTGGCCTGTGGCTTCATAATAAATTAGGCTCAACAGACGAACTTTGGGCACCTTCTAGCATTGCTTCTCTCCTGACCGTTTCAGTTATCGACAACATACGGCTGTGTTTTTCCAGTTTATCGCCTCCGGTGAAGCTGAAACTCCTGCTTGGCATGCTGCATCTTCCCAGGAGGACAGTTGATGAGGTGGGCTGCTATGACTGGCGGTGCAGGGCGAGCGCTTGCTAACCCAGTGTTGCTATGACTGGCTATTCAAAGCGAGTGCTAGCTTAGGTAATGCTGCTACGACCGGTGGTACAGCGCGAGCTCTAGCTAGGGTAACGTTGCTGTGACCGGCGGTGTAGGGCGAGCGCTAGCTAAGGTGCTATGCTGCTTGCTCACACACTGGCAGGAAGCTGTCTGCTAACGTATCGTCACGGTACTGCGTTGCACCACTGTGAAGCTAAAATGAAAATAACGCGTCACCTCCAAGTTAAATTTCTGCTGGTGAATTAATCACGCCATTATTTGCGTCCATATCCCAACCGTTAGCCGGTAATATTAAACAAGCTAGTTAAAACCGCTAAGTTAGCTGTGATATTTGGCATTATGTAGTGGCTTTAGTTATCGTCTTTAGACAACTTATCTGAGCAACAGGCGATTCAGGAGGAAAAGCACATTCGTGTTCATGTTACGACCCACAGACGTTTTCGTTTGCGAGAGGTTTAATTTCAGAAAGGTGTGATGTTTCGGTTTGGCTTGGCGCGGACAGCTTAACGAACAGCAGCCGTAGCGTAGCAACCTGCAGCCAGGATACCTTCAGTGTGAACTAGCACCTTCTCACAATAACAAATGCACGTTTCCTCTCCCCCACACAAAGTTGTCAGCAAGTTGTAAACTTGTTAGTCCTTTACCAGAAATAATTATTTCGCAGAGATGTTATAGTCAAA
This sequence comes from Lota lota, assembly GCA_026745465.1. NCBI lineage: Eukaryota > Metazoa > Chordata > Actinopteri > Gadiformes > Lotidae > Lota > Lota lota. The sequence goes on from JACYXH010000232.1 coordinate 771,420, forward strand.
GCAGACCTTAATCAGACATTGCTCCCCGTGTTGGCAGATGAGGGAAGCCCTCTCGGAGATCATCCAGCTGGCCACGGTGGATTCTGAACCCTGGGTGTTGATGGTGGCAGACATTCTCAAGTCATTCCCAGAGACGGGCTCTCTCAATCTGGACCTGGAAGAGCAGAACCCCAACGTACAGGATATTTTAGGGGAGCTTCGCGAGAAAGGTATGCGTCTTTTTATTTCACACCAAAAAAAAAACAACAACATTGAAACAGTGGTTTATATAAATTAGATTGGCACCAAACGTGTTTTGAACAAACTGTGTTCCCGGTTTTGCATTGTAAATTGCGATTTACGTATTTTTAGAAAACGGGAAGTTAACGACATGACAGTAAGGGCCCATTGTTTAATCAATTATTTTGAAGATTGTGTTTACAAATGTTTTTATTATTTTCGACTTGGGGTAAACAAAAATACAACAAAAAAAGAACACAAATTATTCAGCAGTGATGCTCCCACATACAAAACGATGGCAAGCAATTATGAACCGGAAACCCAGCGGTCCTCTTATGCCTTCTGGTCATGTGACACTGTGTCACACTCCAATAAACACGAGCAACGTTTCGATATCCACGCCCTGGAGAAAAAATGCCTTTGATTGGTTGGCTACCTGACTCTGTTTGTCTATTTTATATTTATAATCACATTGTTGGCGAGGTTGAATGACGCAAAAGAAGATTGTACACGGTATATAATTGTTAACAGACAAGCTCATAGTTATTACCATTCAATATACAGTATCTCACAAAAGTGAGTACACTCCTCACATTTTTGTAAATATTTGCGTGTATCATTTAGTGACAACACTGAAGAAATGACCCTTTGCTACAATGTAAAGTAGTGAGTGTACAGCGTGTATAACGGTGTAAATTTGCTGTCCCCTCAAAATAACTCAACACACAGCCATTAATGTCTAAACCGCTGGCAACAAAAGTGAGTACACCCCTAAGTGAAAATGTCCAAATTGGGCCCAATTAGCCATTTTCCCTCCCCGGTGACATGTGACTTGTTAGTGTTACAAGGTCTCAGGTGTGAATGGGGAGCAGGTGTCTTAAATTTGGTGTCATCGCTCTCACACTCCCTCATACTGGTCACTGGAAGTTCAACATGGCACCTCATGACAAAGAACTCTCTGAGGATCTGAAAAAAAAAGACTTGTTGCGAATTGAGCATCTGTTGGGCATCCTCAAACGGAAGGTGGATGAGTGCATGGGCTCTAACATCCACCAGCTCCATGATGTCGTCATGGAGGAGTGGAAGAGGACTCCAGTGGCAACCTGTGAAGCTCTGGTGAACTCCATGCCCAAGAGGGTTAAGGCAGTGCTGGAAAATGATGGTGACCACACAAAATATTGACACTTTGGGCCCAATTTGGACATTTTCACTTAGGGGTGTACTCACTTTTGTTGCCAGCGGTTTAGACATTAATGGCTGTGTTATTTTGAGGGGACAGCAAATTTACACCGTTATACAAGCTGTACACTCACTACTTTACATTGTAGCAAAGTGTCATTTCTTCAGTGTTGTCACATGAAAAGATGTACTCAAATATTTACAAAAATGTGAGGGGTGTACTCACTTTTGTGAGATACTGCACATAATATTAACTAATACTAGTAAATACTACTGAAACAATAGTTTATAAATTTATTTTTTTCCTTAAAATGGTATTGTTTTATAGAAGGTAAAGATTGTGTTGTAGAAAAATTAGATACTGCTTCCTGTATCCCACACCCGCTTCCTTTTGCCCCCCGCTTCCTCTTCCTGTGTCCCACGTTGACTTCCTGTTCCACCAGTCGGCGAGTGTGAAGCGTCGGCCATGCTGCCACTCGAGTGCCAGTACCTGAACAAGAGTGCGCTGACCACCCTGGTGGGACCCCTCACGCCGCCCGTCAAACACTTCCAGCTCAAACGCAAGCCCAAGAGCGCCACCCTCAGGGCCGAGCTGCTTCAGAAATGTGAGGTCCTCCCTTCGACGAACACTCACTCACACTCACTCACTCACTCTCTCACACACCATCACTCTCTCACACTCTTTCACACTCTATCACTCTCTCACTCCCACTCACTCTCTCACTCCCACTCTCACACTCACTCTCTCACACACACACTCACTCTCTCACTCCCACTCACTCTCACACTCACTCTCTCACTCACACACTCTCTCTCTCTCTCACTCACACTCACTCACTCTCTCACTCACACTCACTCTCTCACACACTCTCTCACACATTTTAGTCAGGAGTTCCACCTGAATGTGTGTTATAAGGTTGTCCTGGTTGCCGATGCACAGCACTAGATTTATGGCCTGATCCCAGACTGGCTTCTTCGGACCTTCTCTCCAGATAGCTCCGATCTGCTTCTGTGTTCCCCTATTGTTTGGCTAAGATGGCCACTTGTGATTGCCAGTGATGTGTGTAAAGTAACGTGCCGCGGTGCTCCCCTGTTGTGCTCCAGCCACAGAGACGGCCCAGCAGCTGAAGAAGACGGCCGGGGTGCCCTTCCACGCCAAAGGCAGAGGGCTGGTGAAGAAGATCGACACCACCAGTAAGATCAACTGTCCTCACGCAAGAAAACCACACTGAACGTTGTCTCCTCGTACTGGGATGTTAGGGCAGTGAAGACAACCGAAACCCTACCGTCTGTCCAGACATGAACAGTGTCTGACTTTTGATGGTTGATGTTGCTTGCTTTTGATGAAAGTGTTCCCCTTTAAACAATGTTAGCACAGTCAAACCTCCTCTGTCCATAACCGACTGGAAATTAAGGTTTGGTCGCCAAACATGAATGAGTTTTATTCCAAAACCTACGCCCAAGTTTTTAGTTTTATGTCAGCCGGACATAATTCAATTATAAATGTATATAATGTATCATAAATGGATTATCTGGACGGCATAACACTTCCCGCCAGCAGCCCGGGAGTGAGAAACGCTCACATCGGCTTCATTTACGGCTCTTGCCTTAAATAACACGAGAGCAAAAGCCATTGAGGTGCCCAGCCGATTTGGATGAAAGAGGTTCTACTGCAACGCTCCACGAAACGTGACGCACATCAGCAGTGAGTTGTAACCCTCATGGTTTGTTCCCCCAGCTCCTCTCAAGGGGATCCCCAAGGCCCCGTTCCGCAGCCCCACCACTCCCAGTATGTTCAGCCCGCCCAGTAACCGCACCCCCATCGCCCCTCCACGCACCCCGCTGCGCAAGGAGAGAGGAGTCAAGGTCAGCACACACGCGTGACATAACACTACTGGGTGAATGAAAGTGTCTCTTCAGAAGATGCTGTAGCATGTATCGGTTTGTTCCTTGTCTGTTTTTAGTGTGCTTGGTTTTCCTTAATGGTTCCTTGTCTGTTTTTAGTGTGCTTGGTTTTCCTTAATGGTTCCTCTTGTTTTTAGTGTGCTTGGTTTTCCTTAATGGTTCCTTGTCTGTTTTTAGTGTGCTTGGTTTTCCTTAATGGTTCCTTGTCTGTTTTTAGTGTGCTTGGGTTTCCTTAATGGTTCCTTGTCTGTTTTTAGTGTGCTTGGTTTTCCTTAATGGTTCCTCTTGTTTTTAGTGGGCTTGGTTTTCCTTAATGGTTCCTTGTCTGTTTTTAGTGTGCTTGGGTTTCCTTAATGGTTCCTTGTCTGTTTTTAGTGTGCTTGGGTTTCCTTAATGGTTCCTCTTGTTTTTAGTGTGCTTGGTTTTCCTTAATGGTTCCTTGTCTGTTTTTAGTGTGCTTGGTTTTCCTTAATGGTTCCTTGTCTGTTTTTAGTGTGCTTGGTTTTCCGTAATGGTTCCTTGCTGGTTTTGACATGCTCTGTTCTACAATTTTGTAGCCTTGCACTTGTACTGGTGTGCTATCTTGGCCAGGTCTGCCTCGGAAAAGAGATTGTAATCTCAAGGGACTTGCTGGTAAAATAACACACATGACACATTTAATTACACATTACGATGCAAACATTACATTACAAATGATGGTACATAATTACACATTGCAAGTACAAATCACAATAATACACATTACAAAACAAACATAGCATTAGAAATTGTTTATTGCATTACATATTGGACTATCTGCATTACTTATCACAATACATGCATAACCTTTCTCTCATATTTACCATTTCTATCGTTTGTGTTCGTTCATCACACTACTGAGCTTATAGTTGTACATTTCTCCAAAATGTACCCTTTTCAAAGAACAAGTTATTTAGTGTTTGTTTCATGGAGTCTGACGCACAGGGCCTGGACAAACCCTAATGGCATGACTCAATGTTCTTCACACTGGCTCCACAGAATGTATAACTAAGGCTACCAGCTTGCACCTGTGTACACCTGGCCTATGCACGCAGTGTAGTGCGTAGATGGAGAGACTGTTTGGAGAGAGTGTTTGGCGTGTACAAGATTGTTGTGCATCTCATCTTTTATGTAATGACGTTGTGTTTCTCAGTTGCTGGACATTTCCGAGCTGGACATGGTGGGTGCTGGCAGAGAAGCCAAGAGAAGAAGAAAGACGCTGGGTAATTGTCCACCAAATGTCTCCCTAGTAATAATAATACATATTATATGGTATAAAGCGTTCATTTATTGCACCTTTTATTAAACATTACACATGTAGATCTGCAGGGGAACAAAACGTTTGTGTGTTGAGCATCTCTTGTGTATTTTGTGCGTTAGAAATGGAGGCGGGTGAGAAGGCGGCAAAGGAAGACGCGGTGGTGGAGAACGCCACCCCAGACTACGCAGCTGGTCTGGTCTCCGCCCAGGTGAGGCTCCTCTCCTCTGCTCTCCTCAGCTCCTCTCCTCAGCTCCTCTCCTCTGCTCTCCTCAGCTCCTCTCCATAGCTCCTCTCCATAGCTCCTCTCCATAGCTCCTCTCCATAGCTCCTCAGCTCCTCGGCTCCTCAGCTCCTCTCCATAGTTCCTCTCCATAGCTCTTCAGCTCCTCTCCATAGCTCCTCTCCTCCTCTCCTCAGCTCCTCTCCTTAGCTCCTCTCCTCCTCTCCTCTCCTCAGCTCCTCTCCTCAGCTCCTCAGCTCCTCTCCTCAGTTCCTCCTCTCCTCTCCTCTCCTCTCCTCTCCTCTCCTCCGCTCCTCTCCTCAGCTCCTCTCCTCAACTCCTCCTCTCCTCAGCTCCTCTCCCCTCTCCTCCCCTCTCCTCTCTCCTCTCCGCTCCTCTCGACTCCTCAGCTCCTCTCTCCTCTCCTCAGCTCCTCATCATGTGATTGATTCCTTCGCTCTGGGTCAGTGTTGCGGTCTGAACTGAGCTTTCCTTTTCGTTTGTTTCTGCTGTTGTAGTCTGTTAGTCTTTTCAGTTGTGTATTTATTCTCTCCAAGGACATTGTATTTGCATAGCCCTTAAATATGGCCTCTTCACAGGCCATATTTTATGGAGCACCCTAGCTCTTAACTTAGCTATTTCTTTCTAGCTTTTCTCTTTTCTTTGTCCTTTACACTTGTTATTAAGTTCTTCTCCTGCAGGGCCATGTTCTGGCTTTCCTTCTCTTTCCCTTTGATCTGGCACCATCAAACCCACTCCCACTGAGCTGTGGGGACCTGACCGCGTGTGTTCTTTCAGAAACTGGGGGCGCTGAACAGCGAGAGCGCCCCCCCCTCCACCAGCTACCTGCCCGCCACGCCCAGCATGGTGCCTTCCTCCTCCTACATTCCCAGCTCAGAGGCCCAGCCAGGTCAGACACACACATGGAACACACATACGCATACACACGTGCAACATACACACATGTAACACACACGCACAACATACACACACACATACACACACGCACAACATACACACATGTAACACACACACGCACGCACACACAAACATAACATGCATAAACACACGCACAATATACACACACATTTAACACACACGTAACACACACACGCATACACACACACACGCACAACATACACACGCACATAACACACACCACACCATCTGTCATAGAGCTGGATCGATTGTTCTAGATCAGTGTAGCTGTGACGACATACTTCATTATAAAACCAAGCTGCCAATGATTTTATAATCCTACCAATTTGTAGTCCTTCAACTTTGTTTGTGTTATCTTTGTTAGCCAATGCCGGCGCTTCGGGCCGGGACGCCCTGCAGTCGTCGCGGCAACCAGCGGAGGAGCCCGCTGGTGTGGGCGGGGCCAGCCTGCCGGGCCAGTACAAGCAGCGCACGGCCATGTACAACGCGGCCACCGCCGCCACGGCTACCGCCACCCCCGCAACCCCCGCCTCCCCCAGCACTCCCGCCTCCACCCCCACCAGCAACGGACCCCCCGCCGCCGCCACGGCAACCGCCGCCACCGCAGGCAACAGCCAGCCGGAGGCCCCGAGCCAGCCGCCCAGCACGCCGCAGCAAACCCCCACGCCCGCCCCCACGCCCGCACAGCCCCCGCCCAAGAAGAACCTCTCGCTCACGGTGAGACCCTCCGCCCTCTCGTCCAGCACCGTCTGTTTCCCACAGTCTGCCTTGTTTCTTTTACCCACGCTACTGCCTTAACAACATTCATTTGGTTAATGCTCAGTGCCATTGTGTCCCCCCCCTCAGAGAGACCAGATGTACGCCGCCCAGGAGATGTTCAAGACCGCCAACAAGGTCACCCGGCCAGAGAAGGCCCTCATCCTGGGCTTCATGGCCGGCTCCAGAGGTAGGGAGGGCCACTTACAGATCATTGTAGTTAGAAATGTTGGTTATTTTATACATCTACAGCTCAAGGATGTCTACAGGCTAGACTGCAGACATCCCTTTAGGCTGGAGTCTACCAGCCAAACTAATAGAATCCATCCAACATGAACTGTGTATTCATAACATTTATGGATGGGAACAAACAAGTCTCGCTCAAGGAGAAGTCTCGCGAGAGTTGAGTTGTTGCAGGAAGAGAACGGTGGAAACGCGAGTGATAGCTGGAGAGGTGAGTTTGTTATGTTGGGCTACAGAAAGCGTAGCTTGGTGTTATCTAAAATATTTGGGTGAAGGAGATTTCGGCGCTAGGCTTCTCCTTGAGTGAGACTTGGTCGGACACTAACAAACAGACCTGGATCAAAGGAAAGTTAGAGAAATGTTAATAATGTTAGAATGTATTCTGAGCCTGTCGAGGGCAAAGACCAGCACTTTGAGGACGCACATTGACAGGGTGCAATTGCCCCAAAGGATTACATTGCAGCCCGTTTTTGCATATTAAGGCTGCAGCGTTCTCGCTCAATACTGAACCAGTTTCAAAAACGGTTGTCCTCATAAGTCCCTTTCACTCAAAAAACAAGTCCAAGTTGAAAAGTCCCAAAGTTCTCCTTTTAAGTCACAAGCAAGAAACTAGCTCCTCACACAAAGTGCTGAGGCGATAACACACCACCATCACTAGCGCTGTACTGACCCCTCTAACCCCTTCCCCCCCAGAGAACCCGTGCCCGGAGCAAGGGGACATCATCCAGATCAAGCTGAGCGAGCACACGGAGGTGCTGCCCAAGGCAGACGGGACGGGCAGCACCACCATGCTGGTGGACACCGTCTTCGAAATGAACTATTCCACCGGCCAGTGGACGCGCCTCAAGAAGTACAAGCCCATCGCCACCACCTCCTGAGGTGTGGCCGGCTTACCCCGCGTCTGTATAGATATACACAAACTGTAAAGGAAACACAATGTGGTGACATGCCTACAGTGCACACTTTTCTTTGGGCCTAAATCCAAGCTCCCAGAAGTCCCTGCAGAGCCGCAGGTGACTTTAGGACTCCAATTCTGTTTGTTTCCATTCCCACCCCCTCGTTTTTATTGTTGGGTTTTTAGTTTTAAAGTCTCCAGATTCGAGAGAGAGCTTTGTTCTCTTCCTGTTTTTCCACACAAATGACAAATCCGATTTAAAAAGATAAATGTCAAGATGGCCGAAGCAACCGATGACTGACCGGTAGATGACTGAAAGTATAACTGATGTTGTTGAGATCCGTTGGGAACGCTCTGGAAGTCGTTTGGGTTTCATCCTTTATTTTCTCAAAGAAAGGATGGAAATAAAACTAAACCAGGGGGCGTTGTTCTTCGTCTTTATTTGTGTGTAACGATGGTTAAGAGTCACTCAGTTGCGTTTTTGTAGGGTGGGGGGGTTTATACAAACATGGTGGTAGTGTTAATTCATTGTAATGGTATCTGTGTTACTCCTGTAGAGGCTTTAACTGGTTTCTGAACAGTCCTCCCAAGTTACAAATGTTTTCTTTTCAGGCAGATCAGATTACCCATATTTAAGGGCAGATTCACAAGGTAATTAATTGAATGTGTGAAAATGTAAACGTTAACTTAGGAACTTTTAGTTCATTTATTTAACAAAACAATTTAAAAGTTATCACACATGCAAATTGTCCCCGCAAAAAAGATAATGCTTTTATAAAGACCTCTAATAAGCTCTTTCTTCTAACCGAATACAACGAGCTGTTTTGGGTTCTCCCCCAGAAAACACAAACACAAAATCGTTTCCTGCATCGGAAAGCCCTTTCAATGTACAGAATTATTATATGATTTAGGCTAATGTATCTTCTGGCAATTCTTAACGTGTTGAGGCGCATCACCACCCATGAGTTGAAGATGCTACGTGTCTATTTGCGTCATCATGCGATTTAAAGGAGCTGTATTCAGTACAACTACTAAATCATACAATGACCATGATGTCATCGGAGATTAAGGAAACATTGGCTTCTTAAGCAACCCGCGTGATCTCTTAAGTCTAGGGCAGGGCCGGCTAAAGGCGTAGGCCACACCGGTTCTCAAAGGAACAAATTAAACAAAGAAATAGAGTTGGGGTTTGATGTGCATCACAAGTCAGACATAAGAAGTGCCAGCGATTGCTGACTGAGTTGTCCACAATGAAAGGTTTCTCGTTATCAGTTCTGGAGAGCAGGGAAAACTCATTTTAAAAGTGATGTCATGTGAATTGTAATGTCTTGTATCTGATCAGTGATGCAGTGGAGAGCACTGTTGGAGAACCCTCTGGAGACTAGGGTTCAATTCCTGCTGATAACATCCAATGAAGTTTTGAAAAGTACTGTCATGTCTATTGTAGTGTCATTTATAACCTCTGACCATATCAAAGTCCCAACCTCCGTGGAGAAGCGGAGAGCTTATTTCTATATCGTAAATTGTAAGGTCAAGTATAACTTCAGAAAAAGTTGTAGTCGGCGTCCCGGTGGCGCAGCGGTAAGGGTGCCGGTTAACACTCTGAAGACTCGGGTTCGAGTCCCCGCTCACAGGACCACCATGACGGGCTGCAAAAGGTTTCGTTGAATTACTTTAATAGAAAACTCTTACGGTCAAGTATAACTTCCGAGCAGAATCTCTTCAGTGTCCTGGTGGCGCAGCGGTAAGGGTGCCGGTTAACACTCTGAAGACTGGGGTTCGACTCCCCGCACGTACATCAGGGAGGGGTGAAAACTCTTATTTCCGTGCCACGTGAGGTCTTGGAAAGGTCAAGTATAACTTCCGAAAAATTATCGGCGGCGTCTTGGTGGCGCAGCGGTGAGAGTTGGTGCTTAACACTCTGTAGGCTCGGGTTCGAGTCCCCGCTCACATCATCACACGTCAAGAGAAACCCCCCGCCCCCCCCCTCTCCCGGGGGGGTGGGGGGGGTGTTACAACTAAAGGGGTCTTGCAAAAATTTACAATTTTTACTAATTTTATTATTATTATTTTTTTTTTTTTATTTTTTTTTGTGACGTTTTGAGTGAGAGTTTCTTTATGTGAGAGTTTCTTTGTTTCATTATGTGAGAGTGAGTGTTTCTTTGAGTGTGTGTTTCTTTATGTGTGTGTGTCTTTGTGTGAGTGTCTTTGTGAGAGTGAGTGTTTCTTTGAGTGTGTGTGTGTGTGTGTGTGTGTGTGTGTGTGTGTGTGTGTTTCTTTGTGTGTGAGAGTGAGTGTTTCTTTGTGTGTGTGTGTGTGTGTGTGTGTGTGTGTGTGTGTGTGTGTGTGTGTGTGTGTGTGAGAGTGTGTGTGAGAGTGAGTGTTTCTTTGTGTGTGTGTGTGTGTGTGTGTGTGTGTGTGTGTGTGTGTGTGTGAGAGTGTGTGTGAGAGTGAGTGTTTCTTTGTGTGTGTGTGTGTGTGAGTGTGTGTGTGTGTGTGAGTGTGTGAGAGTGAGTGTTTCTTTGTGTGTGTGAGTGTGTGTGTGTGTGAGTGTGTGAGAGTGAGTGTTTCTTTGTGTGTGTGAGAGTGAGTGTTTCTTTGTGTGTGTGTGTGTGTGTGTGTGTGTGTGTGTGTGTGTGTGTGTGTGTGTGTGTGTGTGTGAGAGTGTGTGTGAGAGTGAGTGTTTCTTTGTGTGTGTGAGTGTGTGTGTGTGTGAGTGTGTGAGAGTGAGTGTTTCTGTGTGTGTGTGTGTGTGTGTGTGTGTGTGTGTGTGTGTGTGTGTGTGTGTGTGAGAGTGTGTGTGAGAGTGAGTGTTTCTTTGTGTGTGTGAGTGTGTGTGAGTGTGAGTGTTTCTTTGTGTGTGTGAGAGTGAGTGTTTCTTTGTGTGTGTGAGTGTGTGTGAGTGTGAGTGTTTCTTTGTGTGTGTGAGAGTGAGTGTTTCTTTGTGTGTGTGAGTGTGTGTGAGTGTGAGTGTTTCTTTGTGTGTGTGAGAGTGAGTGTTTCTTTGTGTGTGTGTGTGTGTGTGTGTGTGTGTGTGTGTGTGTGTGTGTGTGTGTGAGAGTGTGTGTGAGAGTGAGTGTTTCTGTGTGTGTGTGTGTGTGTGTGTGTGTGTGTGTGTGTGTGTGAGAGTGTGTGTGAGTGTGAGTGTTTCTTTGTGTGTGTGAGAGTGAGTGTTTCTTTGTGTGTGTGTGTGTGTGTGTGTGTGTGTGTGTGTGTGTGTGTGTGTGAGAGTGTGTGTGAGAGTGAGTGTTTCTGTGTGTGTGTGTGTGTGTGTGTGTGTGTGTGTGTGTGTGTGTGTGTGTGTGTGTGAGAGTGAGTGTTTCTGTGTGTGTGTGTGTGTGTGTGTGTGTGTGTGTGTGTGTGTGAGAGTGTGTGTGAGAGTGAGTGTTTCTTTGTGTGTGTGAGTGTGTGTGTGTGTGAGAGTGAGTGTTTCTTTGTGTGTGAGAGAGTGAGTGTTTCTTTGTGTGTGTGTGTAAGACTGACTGTTTCATTATTTGTGAAATTTCGTTTCATGAATGTAGTTTTTTAGTGACATTTTGAGAAAGTGGTTTTTTGGTGAATGTTATGTTTTTTGAATGTTTTTTGTCAGTTTTGAGTTGTTTTGTTCATTGTTTTGTTTTGTTGAGCTTGAGTTGTTCAAGGAATCGTTTTTGAGAAGTTTGTTTTGAGACGTTTTTGAGTTATTTATTGAGGGTTTTGAGATTTTTTGTTTTTTTGACATTTTATTTTCGTGTTCAAAAAGTCGTTTTTGAGGTATTTTGTTATTTATTCATTGATTAGTTCTCGACGTTTCCGACTTTTTATTGACGTTTTTCAGTGACAGACGTTTATGAAGTGTTCAAAGAGGCGTTTTTGACAGAGGTTTCTTTGACGTTTTTGAGTTTTTTTTTGACGTGAGTCATTTTCTTTGGAGACGTTTTTGACTGAAAGGCGTTTTTGAGAGAGACGTTTTTGAAGTCATTTATTGAGGAGTTTTTTCGAGAGAGAGTCGTTTTCGACTTCTTATTGACATTTTTGAGACGTTTTCTTTAGGTGTTCAAAGAAACGTTTTTGACAGAGGTTTTTTTTTTGAAGTTTTTGACAAATTTATGGAAACGTTTTTGAGACATGTTAGAATAAAAAACGTTTTTGAAAGACATTTTCGAGAGAGACGTTTTTGAAGTCTTTTTTTAGACACATTTTTCAAATGAAAGTCGTTTTTGAGTGAGGAGACTTATTTGTTTCAGAAGTTATACTTGACCTTTCTAAGACCTCACGTGGCATGGAAATAAGAGTTTTCCATTAAAGTCAGCAAGACGTTCCTCCTTCCTGGCGTACGTGCGGGGAGTCGAACCGGAGTCTTCAGGGTGTTAACCGACACTCTTACCGCTGCGCCACCAGGACACTGAATACACTGTGCTCAGAAGTGATACTTGACTTTACTATTCACATGACAAAGAACTAAGAGGTTTTCATTAAAGTAAGTCAGCGGGACTTGAACCCCGGTCTCCAGAGTGTTAGCCTACAGCTCTCTCCGCTTCCCCACAGAGACCTTGAGTTACCTACGCTCAGAGGTGATGCTTGACTTTACAATTCACATGATATAGAAATAAGAACAAAAATGACGATATTTTATATCAACTAAAAAAGTAGAGTTTTGTTTGATTTTTTTATAGAACAACTATAATAATCATCATGACCACTATGGGCAGGATTGGAACTCAGAACATAGGAAATGGGTGGAAGTAATACTTGACATTATATTCCCACAACGGCTTTCTTTGAAAAACAACCAACCTTAGGGCCATGAACCGACGACCTCAGATAGAGTAACTTCATGGTACCTTTGTGTTTTTCAAACTTACTACCCTTGACTAAGTAATCCCGGATTATACGTTTGACATTATATTAACTCAATGGCTGTTTTCAGACAGACTTGAACCAGCAGATCAGACATTCTATTTTAAATTCCAAGGCTTCCCTTTCATTCTTTGGTGACACTTTTAGTGTTAAGTGGTAATGTTTCCCATTGATACAGGAGTTTGCCACCGACACCCAGTTCCTAACATTCATAATACTGCAAATGCAAGGGCCTTCAACACGGGCCTAGGCTCAATTCCCATTGTGTTACCCCATTTGGCGATAGATACATTAACTTGCATGACTATTTTCGAGATAAGCATTCTTTTTAGTAATTTTATTTTCTACATCATGAACCCTTGCCCGGCCAAGTATCTGAACGCCTGTCGGTTCAGCACCACGGACAGCGCCACGCCGCGGTCAATGTACTTACGTTCAACTCTCTCGCAAGTCTCAAAATCTTTATATATAAATTATCTAAAGTCTGATAGACAACAGAGAAAACGTTGAGTTGATCACAGTAACAGTCACCTGTCAGAGGCATGGAGGACATGTAAGAAATGTGAACGCGAGTTGTTTTTGAAGCCTTGAGGAAAAAGTTGTGTATGGGATGTATTATTTTTATCGACAAACCCTCTGGTGGTTTGGACGCTTACTTTGCCTCCTACCAAAAACCGACAAACCCACCGGCAGATTCATTTTAAGCTGCGAGATTAGTTGTGACCAGCAGGGGGCAATGTAGTAACGCCTCAAAGCTTAACATGGCAAGTCCAAACCATCGTGCTTTAGTCTCCTGCATTGCTCAATTAGACCAGTTTAGGTTGCTTTATGTCTGTGCAAATGTAAACAAATTATTTAATTTTTATTAATTTTGTTACTGCAAAAATACTTGGTGAAATAGGGTTAGTTAGCTTTTTTACATGTTCTCTTGGAAATACTTCTATAAGTACTGTCACGTTTGTGCAACAGGACAAATGTTTGAGTAACTAAAATGAACCAGATATTCATAATGATCTGATTGGTTGTAGGACATTGCCCTCCTCTCCATCCATCGCGCTGGGTCTGAAACTGCTATAATTTACCTGTCACACTGACTGGATAACAACCAACTGCTTAACAAAAAAGTACGCCTACAATATTTAGAGGGAAAACAAGCGTGGGTTAGTAACCACTAACTAACTAACTAACCACTCGAGCTTGGTGCCTCGTTAGTGGGTTAGTAACCACTAGCTAACCACTAACTAACTAACCACTCGTTAGCTGGGCTTCCGCTTTCCAAAGTTCGCTGCATCTTTTCAAGTTTAGAGGCCGACGTGGCTATGGACATTTTTCTGTCTGAACAAATAAACCCCACCACCTTCTGATATGTCTGCAATAAATAGTTACACGCAGAAATAGATCTGCGTATGACTGATGATTAACAAAATGTCAGGTTTCTTCAATAAACAAAGAGCTTGTTGTTTATAGAGCCAGTCCACAATGCAAATTGGACCACCCTCACCTTCAACTGGCCAGGGCGGCCACACAATAAAAGCCACCAACCAATCAGAACCCATTATGAAGCTGTATTCCGAAAGGACTGAAACGGGGTGACGGTGTCCCAGTGGGTGCTGCATACCTTTGACAACATACTCAATGCCAGGACATGTGACGCAGATCCAATGGACTGCTCTGTTTGTGCCCATTACTCTACTACTGAGCGCTTCTGCTCAGACATTCTGGTCCTTGTCATTTTAACATGTTGAATACATTACTATACTGTCTCACCTTCCATTGGGCCTCTCCAGTCTAGTGTCACATACATTACCTGACAGATTGACAGATTCCGTTGTAGGACTCTTACAAGTACGTGGCAGGCAGGCTGGAAAAACCATGGGAGAGTATTAGTTAGCAAAGTTATCTTTTCATCTTCATCGTGCTATTGGAACTCCAAGTCATCGAGATATTAATACTGCACTGACATATTTTGAATCCCCTGTATATGTCAGACACAAAATGTTGAAAGGAGAAACGATGTAAAATATTTATTCAATTCAACATTGCATAACTATGATTAAAGTGGAACAATTCAAGCAAAGATTGAAACATTGGATTTGGACAAATGAATGTCAACAATTGTGCATTATACAGATTAATTCATACAATACAGTAATTATACTACATTGTAAAATACAGGCTGTGCATTTCATTTCCCCCGGTACAGAATACATCTCCACATTACAGAAACCCATCTTTTTTTTCCTTCCACTCAACATCGATGGTCCTGCTCTTTCATAAACCTTCCTGGCTTCGACAGACAATGGTTATGGGTCTGTCCTGCCAGGAAGGGGGGTGATAGGGGTACACCCCGGCCCGCCTCCTCATCACCGCGCATGTCGGCCACAACGGAGGAAGGGGTGGGACGCCTTGAGGGTAGTGCCAATATTAAAATCACTAAGGGGTGCTGGGTCAAAGGCAAGGGTTTAATGGCCAAGCTGTTACGGCGGCTTCAGTCAGTTAAAGCAGGCGATGCGTGCCTCCGCGAGTAGGGAGGCACGCTGGTAGGGCGGTCTCCACCCTCACTCAGTGACAACACATACTTAGGTTAGCTTGAGCTAGAACATGAACACAAAGGGCTCCAGGGCCGGGAAACCGTGAATCAGTTTGAACAGCACCGACAGCGACAGTGCCCCCTTCATAGGGGAAGCACTGGGGTACGGCCTGAGCGTCCGCAGGCGCATGAAAGACCACAGCGCCAACCGCCTAACCCGTCCACACAGACCGGTGCTTGTTGGAGAATTATGTCTCTAGGTGCGTCTCTGAAGCTTCCCGTAAAACCTTCGTTTAGAAATCAAACCAACGGCACTGAAAGAAAATCGGGTTCTCGCATTCAAAATATCCACGCTAAAATAAAATGGCAACTAGGTATGAAAACCGACGAGTATTTTTAAATTATGTCTGATAAACACCGGGTGTGAAGGTAATTCCAATCTGGCCCAAATAGCGGTGCAGAAAGGCTGGAGCGAGCAGCCGGACCCCCGCCTGACTGTGAAAGGACAAGTGGATGATGACCAAATCCAATAATGGTGTACATTTGTTGAGTCGAGTTGTTTATTGGTTTCACCCTGCATGTCTAAAAACGGTGACTGGATGATTCAAATGACCACAAATGTTTGTCTGTTATTCTATCCCAACTCTCTGTGAGGGCCCCTAAGCAGTAAGGAAACGCTGTAGGCTTTACATCATCCACCACATAAACGCTAATAAGTGGGACTAGTTCCAGCTTCTCTGCCGGGTGGTCCACGTATTCCATAACGCAGCTAAATGTTCAACCGCTACCGTGTGCGAATAGCACCTACTTGTGGCAGACTACCACTGGTTTGCTTAAGACCTAATCGATCAGCAAATTAACACTTTTGGCTTCTTCTCCAATTACAAAACGGGTACAAATAAAAAGAAGGCAAACCGATTTCAATGGACGGATGTGTGGACGAATGGCAATAATGTTGGGCTACATGTGTCCCGACTGCACCTTGAGCGATATCTTTGGTTTAGTTGTGGACCGGAACACCTGGCCCGTTAAAAGGTCCACTCCAGCCATGCAACCGTTGCCTGGATACAAGAGGCTCAGGAAGCGTGGTCGCAAAAGTCTTTGGTTGGTGAAAAGGGAGAGAGGGGGAAAAAAAGGACAGCAGTGACTCATAAAGAGACTCTTATAAGCCATTGTGAATTCTCAGAGGTCCGTCGGCCCTACTTGAATGAAGTCATTATTGTTCTGTTGCAATCAATAAGCACTTCTCGGAGGAAAGACTCCTCTGATTGCCTAGTGGGCTATCCAAAAAAGAATAGTATTAAATAAAACCACTGCGTGCAACAAGACCTGTTTTTACACAGCAATGCAAGGTGCAATCAAGTGGCTTGTTTAAAACAAGTGAGGAAAAAAGAAACAAGTTCAAGAAATGTGTGGCATCATGGCGCTACGTTTCAAGTGTCGGGAGTTTGCTGATTTTAAACCACTACGAATGTGTTGGTGCACAATGAAAGGGGTTCAACAGCCCTCAGCCTTCTCTATGGGCCCCACAAACCACTACACCTGACAACCTTGGACAATATTTATGCCATTACGAAGAACATGCATTAACATGATTATATTTGCATAATAAAACACACCACTCTTAGCCTTATTTCAGGTGTTGGGTGAAATTCCACCTGGATAACGTTATCGTCATTAACCTATAAGTGGCAACGCAATTTACTTGAAATTGAAAACACCTTACAACAGGTCATGGCTCAGTGAATTAAGTCAGCGCATGGACCAAAAGGTCAGAGGTCACATCCACCTGGACAACAAAAGAATAACATCTGACAGGTTGAGTTTAGTAAGCCTTCTTCAACTGACCTAACCTGTTGAATACACGGTTATTGCGCGGGAAAATGACAACCTCTTAACTCGGGCTGAACTGGACTAAGATGTGCATGTGAGACATTCACTCCTCTAGCAACTCTTCTTCAGCACGATGTCTTGACCCGTGGGGAGTTGGGTTATAGAAGGAAGCTAGTCACTTGTGGTTAGGATTTTAGCAATCTCATATTAAACACATGCTGTCGTTAAAAAAACTCCACACTCTAGGACAAGAATACGATGAGAGTTTACTGAATACAATTTGATTACATTTTAATAATTCTGTCTCCGTGTTTAGTCTCACGAGTGTATTATTATAGATTATCTGGATGTTATCACAGTGATTCAAATACACAAATTGACACAAAAAGTGATCTTAAAAGGAAAAGTCAATTTCTGCATAATTCTTACTTGCAACTGGTACCCGTGTACAAGAACGGCGTACCTGGTACACTAAATGCATGCCAGTTGAACTAAACCAAGAACCGGCAGCCGTATAGCCTCTAAAGCAGTGTGGTGGAGGACTGAAGCACGGCTTACATGGCTCAGCTAGCAGCTAGCCCAACACAACAGAGGCAAGCTCCCACTTTATCTGTTCGGTGGCATGAGTTCCTCAGTGGCTGGGGGGGGGGGGGGGGGGACGACTTGCTCAGTGCTCAGATTTCCAAAAACCCTGTGCTTTTAAAACACTGCACAAAGCGGCTGAACAATAAGACCCTTCTCCGAGCTATGGGCTGAGAGCTGGTTTTTATGTGGAGACTTCCTGGTGGCTCTGTTGGAGGGGTCAGAGCAGTGGGTGGTCTCTGACGCGTGCCTTCAGACCCCCGGCGTATACGCTGAATTACTCAACCCAATGAGGAAAAGACTACAGAAAGACCCAGGTAGGGGAAAACAGTGCAGCAGACGTGTTGAACAACTCTCCGTGGAAGCCCCTCTACTGGACCACAGGTCGCCTGTCGCCACATTCAGAGACGAACCCGGACTCTAGAGGCAGAACACGAGAGGTTCTTCCCAGCGGCCGAAGCAAGCATTGACCTCACGGAGGACGGCTTCCGCAGCGCGTCGACACAAAGCTACGTTACAATTCTGGTCTTCCTGAGTTTTCATGAGCGTCGGCTATCGCCAAAATGGATCACCTCTGTCTGCCCGGTTCCAGTTGCACAGGCAGGAGGTTCGTACGACAAGGTCGTCCGGGGAGCCAAGTGGAACGAGCTTGGAGAAAGTGTCTCTTTCTATACTACTTTATCACACTTGTTTCAATGGCATCACAATGACACCCCTAACGTTAGGAGTGTCAAGGCAATCACAAATAGTACAAACCCATAAAGAAAGGAGGAGAATTTTCTCTAATAAAATCCACCGAGGACTTACAACACGCACATGACAAATAAAATACATAAGGTTATGGCAATATCTCATCAATATAAAACTTGAAGCAAGTGCCGATGCAGTCTGAACAAAGCAACGAATAGCAGTGATTTAGGTGAGGTGTGGACGCAGATTGTAAACATCACATTCATCAAAATGACAAACACAAGGTAACATACCCACCTGAGTTTGCTGGCATGTTCTATGAGGGCAAGTTGCGTCTGATTGGTTGGCAGTGATTCCACTGGAAAGGAGGCAAGTGACGTCTGGGGAAATCTAAATAAGAAAATAAATAAAAAAGCAGAAGAGTACTGAAGTGAAGTCCATTCGTTCCAGGTTTAAACATGTATGCGACACAGAAAATGTACAAAAAAAGCTAACATTTCCTGACGCGATGCCCAGCTTGTGAGGAGATCACTGGTGAAGTTACCAACTCTTTGTAACAGACAACAGGACCAGAACCCAGACACTCACCTGCGGGACGGCCTGCCACCCAGGAGGGGTGAGGGGGATCCGGGCGGCAGGGGGCTCATCTTCACCCCCAGGCTGCGGCCGCGGGGTGCAGCAGGAGCGCGCTGGCCCGGCGGGGGGCGACGGTGTCCCAGTGGATGCCGGCGGGGGGCGACGGTGTCCCAGTGGGTGACAGTGGGGGGCGACGGCGTCCCAGTGGGTGACGGTGGGGGGCGACGGTGTCCCAGTGGGTGACAGTGGGGGGCGACGGCGTCCCAGTGGGTGACGGTGGGGGGCGACGGTGTCCCAGTGGATGACAGTGGGGGGCGACGGTGTCCCAGTGGGTGCCGGCGGGGGGCGACGGTGTCCCAGTGGATGACAGTGGGGGGCGACGGTGTCCCAGTGGGTGCCGGCGGGGGGCGACGGTGTCCCAGTGGGTGACAGTGGAGGGCGACGGTGTCCCAGTGGATGACAGTGGGGGGCGACGGTGTCCCAGTGGGTGACAGTGGAGGGCGACGGTGTCCCAGTGGATGACAGTGGGGGGCGACGGTGTCCCAGTGGGTGACAGTGGAGGGCGACGGCGTCCCAGCGGATGCCGGCGGGCATGCGGTGAAAGTGCAGGTCCAGGACGTCCAGGACGCAGGCCCGGGCCAGCTGGCTGCTGCAGAAGTTGGCCTCCATGGCCTTGCACTGCATGCTGAGCTCCAGGTGAGGGATCTGTGGGATCAGACTACTGGACCCAGACATCCACTGCTCCGTGTGTTTAGCAACATAATGCCCACCATTCCCATCCCAGCTTTATTCATATTTATTACATTGACAACTTCAATATGCCAGTATCAATGTATCCTATTGTCGCTGCACGAAGCACAACAGCATTTTCAACTGCAGCAAGACACTTGGAGCTGATAATCATCTGCTCACATTCTTTGCGCCTTTTCCTGTGCTCAGAAAAGGACCAATTCTTTTCTAGTCTACGAATCACTTGGCATCTGTAGTGATACAGAAAGCATTTGCACATCGACAGTGCAGAAATATATTTGCGTTTCATGCATACGGATTGAGAGATGCATCTTTGTTGTTATATCATTGGTATTTTGTGTCGTGTACAGAAACTCTGAAATATTGTCACATCTACTGCATCGGCACTAAAAATAAAATCAACTGCTGCTGCTTCACTTGAGCGTCCTACCTCTTGCAACATCACAGCCTGCTGAAAGGTATTTGCAGCGTAGCACTGCTGAATCTCAAGTTCCATGTCAGTGTTTTCTTTGTAGCAGTAATGGAGTGTGAATTTGGGGTGGAGATAAGACCTTAAGAACGTAGCATGGACTCCTACCTCAGGTAGCTAGCCTCAGGTAGGAGTCCAGTTATAAAGCCTCCCTTTATCTTCTTGTTCAGCGGCAAGGTGAGGATCCACACACAGACAGACGTCACTAGTGACGTCTCTTCAGTTGCTCAAAGAACTTACGGAGATTCTCGGGTAACCAGTCTCGGCTCTATCTGTAACAACGGAAACCCAGTGTTACTTTTATTTTTTCCCGGTACATTAACAACTCAATCAGGAGAGACTAGTATTTAAAATGAACCGTTTATTGACAACACATTTGGCGATTAGACACCATCAAATTATTCTTCATGGGGACGACGGATCCATGAAGTATGCAATTTGCAGAAACCAGAGTAAGTTTGGTTTTTTTTAAGTATCCAACTGGAAAGAAAGGTAGGTTACTGACAGGTAGGACATCCAACATTTTCATTCGGGCAGAATTAAATGATGTCTTATTACAGGTCTGCTTCTGCCACAGATACCACATGTTTTGCAATATTGTGTCAGAGCATTTGATTTATTGATTGCTGTCTTGGTGTAAACAGAATTAACAAATATGAACAAAAAAATGCTTCTAAATTAAATTACTTAACTAGGACACTTTGGAGAAACCAGCCAAAGTCACCTTGATTTAGAAAGCATCCACCCGGCCGGTAGGACATCCTCTCATTTTATAGGTGGGCGAATGAAACGATGGGCGGCTTAATACCGGCCTGCAACAGCCACCAGAGGTTCTCATCTTTTTTGTCAGAGCATGATCGATTTATTGCTGTCGGGTTATAAAGAGAATTTCAACGTGTTTGACAAAACAATGCTTCTACTATTAAATGGCCTACCCTTGCTTTATCCTCACAGGGGGCTGATATGAGAGCTCCTGCCGGCGGCCCCTTGGTCATCAACCGAGCCTGGGCCTCCAGAAGCGGGTCTTTGTACATGGAGCGCGGCACTGAAACCAACAAAGCCAAACGTACTGGGGCGTTTTAAAGTGATGTATGAGTGTCGTGGCTGTTATAAGTACACAGCATTACAGTGTAAACTATTGATTTCCTCACCTGAACCACCGAGAATCACAACGAATTTGTTGTGCAGCAGATGGCTAGCTTCATTTTGGGTCACAAATCCTACCATGGTTGCAGCTTTTGGTTAAAAACAAATAGGCTAATACTGGCCACAACTCTGTCGATAAGTGAATGTATTCTTTAACGATTAAAAATCAACTTTTTAACCGTTAATAACGTTAATACCGTTGTCTATTGCACAGTAAAGTTACTAAGGACAGAAGAAGCGACATAGCACGTGACTTGGTACAACGTTGCCAACACAAAGCCAATTAGCTTAAACAGCCGCAGCTGTTAAAGCTAATTAGCTGAAACAGCCGCGGCTATGGTGATGATGGCGGAAATAGTGTGTGGGTTTTGACTTCGCCCTTTTAAATGCGTTCAATACCAATGGGTTTCTATGGAAGTCTAGGCGTCATGTTAAACAACACGTTAGTTCATTAGGATTTATTTCGTTTTCGAAATTGGAATAAGATATCATCCATTTAGCTCAAAAGGGGGCGCTAGAGCCCCGCCCAGTTTTGAACTACGGCGAATGTGCGCATGCGTGGAGATAATTCTTATTTTATTTTTTTAGGAACATTGATTTTTGTCATTGCACATATTTGTTCCAACAAATAATACAACTACATTTGACTTATAATACCCTTTTCATTGTTCTCAAATATCAAGAATCTCAAAATGGATTCAAAGTTAGGACATGAGCCTCCACTACAGGAACAGAGTTAATCCCTGTTTCAGCAGAAAATCTACTGAAAATCCCTTGCCATTAGTCAAGTTTAACTGTCTATCTCCAGTATTTTAACTGAATCTGATCTAATTGATGAATTGGCTGAAACCAACGATATATAAAAATATATATATAGAAATAAAAGTACAAAATTATGAGCAAAAACTAATTAAAACATCACAGGGCTTTTATTTTCTGAACTTGAATTCTGTCAGCATCATTTCACTAGTTAACTCATATGAACATTCAAAATATATCCTGCTTCCCTTTTTAAACCTGGAGGCGTTGGATTAGGATGTGCCTATCTAATCCACCTGTGTGTGTTCAGCCCTTGGAGACTATTATTGTGATAAGGGCTGTACAAATAAACTTGAACGTTGATGTTGACTCACATTCGATGCCCTCATGGGTGCTTCATATTTTCCTCCCGCTCCCAACAAAGACAAGCCACTCAACAGTAAACCCACCATCTGCCAAATACAAGTGGGTGTTAACAAGAGGACGTTGCAGACGCAGAAGGCCCATGAGAGGAGCACACACACGTTTGCTTTTTCATCAGAGTACAGAGCCTTGGTTTTAAAGCTATGGAATATGGATGTAGACTCGGGAATGGGCTGTCTCTGTCTACCAAGTTGAAAACGGGGGGAAAAGATGGAATATCAATACCCCTGGAGGTCGACACAGATGGGAAAGACATACCTTATGGCTTAGTATAGCAAAGTAACCTTTACAAAATGGTGTGTTTGTCTCTCTCCGTTTGTCTCTTGCTCTCTCGCTCGCTCTCTATTGCTCAATGCATTCTACGAGGGTACAGATCCTTTTTAGAAACAAGTTGTATATCATATTTTGAATATCATTGTACACTCATACGTTTTCAAATCTAATCCATATCCATATCTATATCCATTGTTTACTTTATTCATTGTTTATTGACCTTTGTACCCTGATTGGAGAATTTAAATACAGGCCCTACATATACATTTAGAGTGTATTTATAGTCTTTTATCAGTCACAGTTGGTGCTGCTAATGAGGCCTGCTTTAGTAGCATGTGGAAGAAAGTACAGAATGCAGGATGTGTGGGAAGACTCCGACAGCACAATAGATCAAGGGCCAAAACAAAAACACCAGGAAAATAAATACGCAGCCCACAATCCAGCAAAAATGTATTTCATATTTTCAAAAAATAAAATGGCCCGTTCATTTGTATGCATCCACCAGCTGGGAGCGAATCCAAGGAAATCGATTAAGGCGTTTCGACCCCCGTCTGGCAGGCCCTGGGCAGAGGCAGAGCGCTTCATGTTGAAGATGCAGGGGACCCTTTGGGTTAGACCCCATCGTCCGCAGCGAGGCGCTGAATATCTGACCCTTTGGGTTTGCTTGGGCACCGCGTGGGGGGATGGGGGGGGGGGGGGGGGGGGGGGGGGGGGGGGGGGGGTAAGGGTCCGGTGTCTCTGGGTAATGGGTAAAGAAAATGCCTGAATCAATATTTTCTCCCAACAAGGCCATTGCTCTCTGCTGTCCAATAGCTGTCCAAACGCGCTGCTCTCCAGGGAGAAGTGGCGGGGGGAGGGGGGGCTCTTATAGAGATCTCCTCTCCAACGGACTGGAAGCCATTAGAGAGCGAGCGGGCGAGAGTAGAGCGGGCCGAGGTCCACGCCAGACGGAGAGAGAGAGACCAATCACCCACACAATCACCGGTTTCCCCAACATTCATCCCCCTGGGAGTCTCCGCTGCAATTGTCTGTGCCACAGACAATATCAGAGTCCTAATCTGTGGCTTCTTCCTCCCCCAGGAGGCGATGCTAAAGGTCACTACGCGTCACCGTGGAGACGTCCATGGTGACGCGCGTAAACTATGAGGATGAAGACGGCCTTCATTTAGGGCGCAGCGCTAAAGCCCTCGCCATGGGCCTTCCACACGGGGCAGGTGTGTGTGTCGTCAGTGTGTGTGTGTGTGTGTCGTCAGTGTGTGTGTGTGTGTGTGTGTGTGTGTGTGTGTGTGTGTGTGTGTGTGTGTGTGTGTCGTCAGTGTGTGTGTGTGTGTGTGTGTCGTCAGTGTGTGTGTGTGTGTGTGTCGTCAGTGTGTGTGTGTGTGTGTCGTCAGTGTGTGTGTGTCGTCAGTGTGTGTGTGTCGTCAGTGTGTGTGTGTGTGTGTGTGTCGTCAGTGTGTGTGTGTGTGTGTGTGTGTGTGACCAGGGATCAAACATGCAAGTGACTTGCAGATAACCTTTCATTGCAGGGCCCCAATTTTAAATCTACCTGCAATAGAAGTCCATTAAATTCGTCCCAATGTATATATATTTCAACATTTCAACATTCTGACATATCGTCAAATGTACAATATTTCTTACAGCAACAAGAATTCCCTCGTGGGATTATTAAAGTGTTTTCTGAAGCAGAAATGCATGCAATTGCTCTGATGCTAATATAGAATAGCTGTCGACTGCAATAACCAGTGTTTGGTCAGCGTTGGTGCTGTTCCAGTGGTTTGATTTGAATGTGTGTTCCCTCTTTAAAGCATGGGTAGGCCATTTATTTTAGAAGCCTTTTCTGTCATATCTGTTGAAATTCTCGTTACATTCTGACAGCAGTCAATAACTCAAATGCTTTGACAAAAAAAAGAAAACAATCCAGTATCTGTGGCTGTCGCAGGCCTGTGTTAAGCCTGCCCATCATTTCAGCAGCCCCAATCAAATGATTGGATGGCATACCTGTCTGTCCTACCTACCCGGCTACCTGTGTGCACTCTGCCCGTAACTCATTGCACATGACCGGAGTCTTCCACAAGGCTAGGCAGACCTAGTGCTACATTTAGGGATCTAGCGTCTTCCACAAGGCTAGGCAGACCTAGTGCTACATTTAAGGATCTAGCGTCTTCCACAAGGCTAGGCAGACCTAGTGTTACATTTAGGGATCTAGCGTCTTCCACAAGGCTAGGCAGACCTAGTGCTACATTTAGGGATCTAGCGTCTTCCACAAGGCTAGGCAGACCTAGTGCTACATTTAGGGATCTAGCGTCTTCCACAAGGCTAGGCAGACCTAGTGCTACATTTAGGGATCTAGCGTCACTTGTTTGGGGGAAGAACTTTGGAGGGAGGCCTGAAGGCAGGGTGGGATTCACTCTGGCTGACTTCTCCAAGTTCTCCCTAGCTTCAAGCAGAACTGAATAAGATGGGCCAAATTTTTTTTAAGATAGACAGAAATGCTCACGGTTCTCCGTTGCAGCGATAACTTCAAACCTTGGACTTGCTCCTCGTTTGAAGGAGAAACAAGGAGAAAGCTCAAGCTGTGATGCAGACAAACATAAGTGTCACCGCCGGTGAATTCGTCCAAGTAACGGTGAATTGCTGTAACGAACCTGCCACCCAGCTCAGAGCCAAAGGAAATGTAACGCCAATACTCCCAACTCCATTTAGGGTTCTTACACTGCAGTGCTGAGGATATTAAATCAGTGAGATGGAAAGAAAACGGCTGTTAACAAAGACTGAAAGCTTAGGATTCCATAGCAGATACGTTTTTCCAGGAGAAATATTATCATTGACCAATAGATTAAATGTTCTGTTGTTTTTCACTGTTCACAGGGAGCTGTAAGCTGCTGTAGGTAAGATCTGAGAGTTTTAAAGAGAGAGCGCAGGAAGAAAGATTGACAGGCAAGATGTATTCCCTGAACCAATCAGAGAAGAGATGCCCCGATGGTCAGAAATTAGCTAGGCAGACTTTAAAATTGAAATAGTCTCACACAAAGGCAGCCACGCAGTCATCTGGAACAGACATTTCACAGAGCATTTCACTCACTAATAGCTGACAGATGGCAATGGCATTCATTTTTCTTTTTCAAATGACAGCTCTTAAATCTTACTCATGTCACTTTGACACACATTATTCATGTTTGGTCTGAAAACCCCTTCAGCTATGGCCATGTAAAAATCACACACATCCTGCATCACATGTTCATTTCCTGTTACAGGCATGAAGCGAGCAGACGAGAAAGAAACCAAGCATCCATTTTGTACAAAACACTTTTATGCAACAATTCAAAAGTCATCAACGCAGCAAAAGACATTCAAACCAACGTAACAGACGGGGGTGCGTTCCGTGCCTGTAGGGTGGAGATAGTTAGATCTGCACAGAAATAACGGCCAGAAAACTGTATTCATCTGATTGTATACATATTTTTGTCTATATATATATGTGTGTGTGTGTTTATACGGCTGAACACTTTAAGAGCATTCAGGACACGCCCCCTCGAGGTATAAGAGACTTCTTTGGCACATGACATAAATGACAACAACAGAAACAAAATCTGTAAACAGATGACGATAATCACAAGGCCAGCATTGCTTTTTTTCTTTCTCCGTTTTTATACAGGTTTTATTTTTTTTTTTTTTACATAGCGTAAACAGATTGACAAAAAATGATCGTAAAATAATAATAATCATAAAAGAATTTTGAAAAAGTTGCGGAGACGATTGTTATCCCCCCCCCCCCCCCCCCCCCCCCCCCCCCGGTGATAATATTAGAGTCTTCTCAGTCTGCAAGTCCTCTGTGCAAAACCGCGTCGCCATGGAAATATCAGTGCAGGGGAGGGGGGGAGGGGGGGTGTTCATGGGGGGCACAGGGTCAAGGTCAAGTAGGTTTTATCGTTGTTGTCTCAAGTCAGTTGTTGTCTCAAGTCTGTTGTTGTCTCAAGTCTGTTGTTGTCTCAAGTCAGTTGTTGTCTCAATGTTGTTGTCTCAAGTCTGTTGTTGTCTCAAGTCAGTTGTTGTCTCAAGTCTGTTGTCTCAAGTCAGTTGTTGTCTCAAGTCTGTTGTCTCAAGTCAGTTGTTGTCTCAAGTCAGTTGTTGTCTCAAGTCAGCTGTCAAGTCAGTTGTCTCAAGTCAGTCACAGAACCGAATCTCTGCATTGACCTTCACATTGTCCTTTCCCCCCCTCCCCCCATTCGCCAGCCATAGCCCTGTCCATTCAGCCTCCCCCCACCCCCCCTCCCCATGAGGTGTCTGTACTCTCTGTTAGTGCAAATAGGCCGTGCGGTCACTGCCTTCTCACTCCAGAGTGGGGTCTGCAGAGGAGGTGGAGGAGGAGGAGGGAGGAGGAGAAGGAGGTGGTGGAGGAGGAGGAGGGAGGAGGAGAAGGAGGTGGAGGAGGAGGAGAAGGAGGTGTCGGTGTGCTTCGAAAAACGAGGTCATTTTCGAAACGGAGATGAGGCTGAGTTTGGTTTGGCTCCCGGCACGGGTCTACATAGAGTAAGGGGTAGGGGTGGTGGGATTACAGGCGGAGGAGGAGGGTGAAGACACAGACAAGAAGAGCAACATCAGCCACCAGACACTCGACACAGTACACAACGAGTGACGCAACGGGGACATCATATCATTTGTCCTCAAAATCTGAAGCATTTGTTTTAACCTACTGGGGGGGGGGGGGCCCCAACAACAATGAGCCCTTAAGACTTTGTGTGAGTGCAGATAACAACGTGGCCCCCACCTGCTTCAGAGGAACGGTGGGGCCGATATCTGCCCCTGACTACTACATCTCGCGGCTCTTGGGCAAGGCTTCAACAGACTTAAGCCCTAAATAACCCTCATGCCTACCACGGCTTAGTAGATAGGAGGAGGGGGTCGGGGGTCAGAGCCTTGCTTAGCCGCTTTTGGTAAAATAATCAATCGACCCGAAATACATTGATACACTACTTTAGAATCGTCCAGCCTAGGAGACTTTTGGATCAAGATTTGGCTCTTCAAAGTATTGGAAAGGGAATTCTATAAATGTTATCCGCACCTAAGTCTGCCCGTCTTCTTTTCCTAGTAGAACAACTTGGATTGTATCGAGATCATGGTTTTAGACGCATTTAGATTCGGTGGAGCAAAAGGAAGATTGCATTTGAACATTTGGGAATTTTTGTTGAACCTTCGCATTCCGTTGCTTGCAATCTTTTTGCGCTACTTACATTCTCCGCCACAAAAGAAAGCTGTGGTTTGGTAATCAAAGCCCTTTTCTTTACTTCTAATATCCATGAAATGGATTGGGACATTCAGTGAACTAAGACTGAAATGTTCCACCTTTAACACCAGACTCATCAAACAAAAGTAATTCCAGAATGTATTTTGACCACCGTCAGAGTTGGAGCTGTTATGCAATGAGTTAAACAAACTTTTTAAGTGTGTTTAGCACTCAATCCTTTTTATTCACCAGCTACACTGCAACGGATGGATTTTGAAATGGAAGGGGTCTGCTTTGCTGTGTTGCTGCACAACGCACACCCTAATATACATTTATGGAGGCATAGAGTATGGAATCCCCATTTCAAACCACTTCAAGGTTGTTTACAAAAATGTGCATGTGTGTGTTGATCATGTGTTAGTTTGTTCATGCCACTGTTTGTGCCTTTTTGTGTGTGTATGTGTTAGTGAGTGTGTGTGTGTGTATGTGTTAGTGTGTGTGTATATGTGTGTGTGTGTGTATGTGTATATATGTGTGTGTGTGTATATGTGTGTGTGTATGTGTGTGTGTGTGTATGTGTATATGTGTGTGTGTGTATATGTGTGTGTGTGTATATGTGTGTGTGTGTGTGTGTATGTGTATATATGTGTGTATGTGTGTATATGTGTGTGTGTGTGTGTGTGTATATATGTGTGTGTGTGTGTGTGTGTGTGTGTGTGTGCGTGTGTGTGTGTGTGTGTATATGTGTGTGTGTGTGTGTGTGTATGTGTATATATGTATGTGTGTATATGTGTGTGTGTGTGTGTGTGTATGTGTGTGTATGTGTATATATGTGTGTGTGTGTATATATGTGTGTGTGTGTGTGTGTATATATGTGTGTGTGTGTGTGCGTGTGTGTGTGTGTGTGTGTGTGGTACCTGAGTACTTTGAGGGGGGGCACAGCAGACACCTTGGCGGCAGCCGGTGTCGGTCCTGCGGCGGCAGAAGCGGGCATCATGACCAGCAGGCCGGCGGGGGACCTCGCGGGGCCCGGCCCAGACCTGGCGGGGGCCCCTGACCTGGCCGGGCTCACGTAGGCCACAGGCGCTCTGGCGGGGCTGAGGGGGAGGGGCCTCTGGGGGGGGGGGAGCGAGCGTCTGGACGGCGGCTCCGACACAATCTAACCAGAGAACACAACCAGGTGTGACTTCCTGCCCGAGACGCTGGGGGCCTGGGGATGGCCCCCAGGATCCAGATGTGTTACCGGTATGACATCTCACATCTCCGCATTAGAATATGTGAAATACATAAAACAATGGCGGGACTGTTACAAATTTCTAGCGTTGTGTACTAACATTATCCCAAATGTTTCCCACAACTACAACAAAATAGTTTACAGTGTGAGTCCTCTCACAGTGTGTGGAGTGTGTATGAGTCCTTTCACAGTGTGGAGTGTGTAGTGTGTGAGTCCTCTCACAGTGTGGAGTGTGTAGTGTGTGTGAGTCCTCTCACAGTGTGTGGAGTGTGTATGAGTCCTTTCACAGTGTGGAGTGTGTAGTGTGTGAGTCCTCTCACAGTGTGTAGTGTGTGTGAGTCCTCTCACAGTGTGTAGTGTGTGTGAGTCCTCTCACAGTGTGGAGTGTGTAGTGTGTGTGAGTCCTCTCACAGTGTGTAGTGTGTGTGAGTCCTCTCACAGTGTGTAGTGTGTAGTGTGTGTGAGTCCTCTCACAGTGTGGAGTGTGTAGTGTGTGTGAGTCCTCTCACAGTGTGGAGTGTGTAGTGTGTGTGAGTCCTCTCACAGTGTGTAGTGTGTAGTGTGTGAGTCCTCTCACAGTGTGGAGTGTGTAGTGTGTGTGAGTCCTCTCACAGTGTGTAGTGTGTGTGAGTCCTCTCACAGTGTGTAGTGTGTGTGAGTCCTCTCACAGTGTGTAGTGTGTGTGAGTCCTCTCACAGTGTGTAGTGTGTGTGAGTCCTCTCACAGTGTGTAGTGTGTGAGTCCTCTCACAGTGTGTAGTGTGTGTGAGTCCTCTCACAGTGTGTAGTGTGTGTGAGTCCTCTCACAGTGTGTAGTGTGTGTGAGTCCTCTCACAGTGTGTAGTGTGTGTGAGTCCTCTCACAGTGTGTAGTGTGTGTGAGTCCTCTCACAGTGTGTAGTGTGTGTGAGTCCTCTCACAGTGTGTAGTGTGTGTGAGTCCTCTCACAGTGTGTAGTGTGTGTGAGTCCTCTCACAGTGTGTAGTGTGTGTGAGTCCTCTCACAGTGTGTAGTGTGTGTGAGTCCTCTCACAGTGTGTAGTGTGTGTGAGTCCTCTCACAGTGTGTAGTGTGTGTGAGTCCTCTCACAGTGTGTAGTGTGTGTGAGTCCTCTCACAGTGTGTAGTGTGTGTGAGTCCTCTCACAGTGTGTAGTGTGTGTGAGTCCTCTCACAGTGTGTAAGGTGGAGGTAGGACGTTTACCAGCGGGGAGCGGGTGGGGTTTAGAGGCAGGGGCTTCCTGGGCGGTGTGAGTCGCTGGGGGGGGGCCGGGGACGCGGGACGCTTGCCCCCAGCCGGCAGCGGCGGCCAGGGCCCCCTGCTGGCCCCCGCCGGGGAAGCTGAGGGCCTCAGGGGACGCACCACGTTGACGGGCTGGGTGGGGCTGCTGACCAGTGCAGCCGGGGGGGTGGGTCTGAGGGGCAGCAGCTCCTTGCTGGTGTGGGGGGACCGGCTGGTGGGGTGGGGGAGGAAGGGTGGGGGAGGGTGGGGTGGGGGAGGAAGGGTGGGGGGAGGGTGGGGTGGAGGGTGGGGTGGGGGGAGGAAGGGAGGAAGGGGTGGGGGGAGGAAGGGGGGAAGGGTGGGGGGAGGGTGGGGTGGGGGGGAGGGTGGGGTGGGGGGAGGAAGGGAGGAAGGGGTGGGGGGAGGAAGGGGGGAAGGGTGGGGGGAGGAAGGGGTGGGGGAGGAAGGGTGGGGGGAGGGTGGGGTGGGGGGGAGGGTGGGGTGGGGGGAGGAAGGGAGGAAGGGGTGGGGGGAGGAAGGGGGGAAGGGTGGGGGGAGGAAGGGGTGGGGGTGAAAAGGGGAGATGATTAACTAAAATAATTGGTTGTGATTATGATGAAGATTAAAGACTATGACTCCTGGTCGCTGCACATTACTGAACATTTCCCCTTTGGGGATCAATCAAGTATTAACTGACTTACTTGAAATGATTGAACCAAAAACAATGTAGGCAATATCCATTGCAAATCCATTTGGCCGAACCAGAGAGTAGAGTAGCTTTTGTTAAATAGATACTCCCATCTCTATCCATATACAAATCATAGAAGAAAAGACCACCAATAACATCGAGAAAAAGTGGCAGAGTTGACAGCAGAATATTTGTATTCCCTGCTGGTAAAACTAATCAGACGAAACACGCTATTTCTCTACTCTATAATCAAAAATGAAACTAAACCAGAGGGACTACCTAGAATACATACCACACACTCACACACACACACACACACACACACACACACACACACACACACACACACACACACACACACACACACACACACACACACACAGACATACAAACAGAGACACACACACACACACACACACACACACACACACAGACATACAAACACAGAGACACACACACACACACAGACAGACAGACAGACACCCACACACAAACACACACACACACACACACAAACACAGAGACACAGACACACACACACTCCTGGCATGGTTGGGGCCCACCTCCTTGTGGTTGGTAGCTCTGTTGAGGGGCCCGACCACCTTCAGGTGAAAGGCAGGGTTCAGGTGTCCATTCTTCTCTTTCTCTGCAGACGCCTGGAGCCTGACAGACAGGGCGAGATAGAGAGCGAGAGTGAGAGATAAACGAGAAAACAAACAAAACAAAACCGTCGGTCCCTTTATCACACTCAGACAAGGCTCCGCACAGCAGATATGGCTCGGGAAGAAAGCTGTCAGGATTGTTCATCAATCACTGTGTTCTGGCACTGATTTGATAGCCTGGGGAGGGTTGAGATACAGGCTGGAGAGGGAGCACAGAGTCTTTTATCCAGCGTGGAGTAAAGGGGAAGAGATGCTGGCTGATGGAGGAGAACACATTCAATCATTTGGGTCGATGGCTTGTTGCGAGGTAGCCAAACAATCGATATGTGAAAAGCATCAAAAGGATATCTAATTGCATTCATTTGGTAATGGATCTGAAGTATTAATTAGGTTTTTCTATTCAGCAGTGTTATCTTTGATGGGGGGATAGAGTTTGTACGGCCGGACATGATTCGGCCAAGTAGCCCAACGCTGCGTTTAGTTTAAGGACTTTTCGGTGGAATACGACAGTAGGTCAGGAGGTAGAGTGGGTTGACTTGTAACCGGAAGGTTGCTAGTTCGATCCCCGGCTCCTCCTAGCTGAGTGTCGAGGTGTCCCTGAGCAAGACACCTGACCCTACCTGCTCCCGACGAGCTGGCTGTCGCCGTGAGTGTGTGTGTGAATGTGTGTGTGAATGTGTGTGTGAATGTGTGTGTGAATGTGTGTGTGAATGTGTGTGTGAATGTGTGTGTGAATGGTTGTAGATGGCTTTGGAATAAAGCGTCCTCTAAATATAACACACCTTTTAACTGTCCTAGGGAATTGTTGGTCCAACAGTGGGATTATTTAGTCGAGCTTGGATTCCCTCATCATTCCTTCACTCCTCCCATCATCTCCATCTTTCATTTGGCACAATGCAAGACATTCCCCGTTCATGGTCACAGGAACAGTTTGGAACACTTGCTAGGGGTACTTCGGCTCCCGGAAACCCTAACCCTGACCCTGACCCTAACCGTGACCCTGAGCAGGAGGAGGAGCAGGAGGAGGAGCATGGAGGAGGAGGAGCATGGAGGAGGAGCAGGAGGAGGAGGAGCAGGTAGAGGAGCAGGAGGAGGAGGAGGAGGAGATGGAGCAGGAGGAGGAGCATGGAGGAGGAGGAGGAGGAGGAGGAGGAGGAGGAGGAGGAGGAGGAGGAGGAGGAGGAGGAGGAGCATGGAGGAGGAGGCGTCGTCGTCATCTGCTTTGTGGGTTTGGTGAAAAGCCCTTTTTAATCATTACTGCTGCCTCCCTTTTCCTCCTGCGTTCCCCATTCCTTTTGAGTTCTCCCGCTCCTTGCGACGAGCTGCCCGGAGCAGGAGTGCAGCTTAGCCCCGCCCCTGGCCTCCATGTTTGGACCCCCTCGCCGAATGTGCTTTCACAACACTGAGGGCAGGGCGTGGCACCAGGCCAGGGTCTATTTAGCACAACGGGCTAAATGGGAGCGCTATCAGCGGTTGCCAGAGGCCCTAACTCGTGCTCCACAGCGCCATGGCAATGAGTCTGTTCGGGGGGGGGGGGACGACACACGCGTGACAGAGCTCGAAGAAAGGGAAGTGGACCTTTAGTGGGCTTGCAGGTTCATGTGAACGTACATTTTTCACAAGGGACATGTAACGTTTTTGGTTTTTTTCCAAAGCGGAGAGATATAAAATTGCTGCTGATTTCTGCTCATGTTGAACTGCAACCTCCCTCTCTGTGAATCGACTGGCTACTGGGCGCGCTCTCGACTTAACTCCCAGTCTATAGGGAGATAACAAGAAGCTTATTTTTCTTGTTCCTGTTTACTCTTAGCCCTTATTCACACATCCATTGTTGCCATGGTAGCCACTCTTAAAGCAACAGTATAGATATTTAACTGGTTTGGAAAGTTGTACTTTTTGCCTCAACTTTGACCAACGCTCCACTGGGTTCAGCGAACGTAATGTTGTTCTGTTCATCTGTTTTATGTCGTTTATCATCTGATGTACACAGGTCAGCTTTTGAAGAACCACATTGTGTATCAACTTTTGTGAAAATAAACGTATAATTGTGATGTGTTTTCATAAAATATGGATTCCTGGGCTTTTTATTAACCCACTATACTACTGTATAACCTTTCTACATTCCTACATACTAATCTACATACTAACCTACCTCCTTAGCCACCTGTCTACCTTCCTACCTAGCTACCTACCAGCCTAACTAGCTATCTACCCTCCCTACCTAGCTCCTTAAACACACTAACCTCCCTACCTCTTTACCCATCTCTCTCCCTCCCTAACTACCTATCCACTTACCTACATAGCCACCTACCCCCTCTCTCCCTAGCTCTCTCCTCCCATCTTCTCCTCCTCCTCCTTGCCCAGTTCAGTAAATGCTTAATCATCTTGAAAGCTTTCTATGGCTGAACAACTCTGTAAGATAACTATAATGACTTCCCCCTCCCACTATGGTTCACACACACTATATGTGTGTCACCTCACCCACGAGGTTGATGTGTGACCGGTCCTGTTCGGCTAAGCTATGGCGTGTGTGTTATAGCTCCACAGCTATGAGAGAGGGGTAAAACAATAGAAATAATGCAATAGTGATTGTGATGTCGTCTGCTACTTAAAGCATCCAGGAACTGAAGATGTGAATGAGCTCCTAGTTATCTCTGGTTCAATATATTTATTGTGCATGGTCCCTGTTAAATAAACGAATGGATGAATGAATAAAATGGAATAAATCAAATAATTGATTTTGGAGGGTATTTGCGTCAGTTAGCAGTATTTACAGTGAGGTAATATCAAAATGCAAACTAGCCATATTTTATGACATTATAAATTGTTGTCTTGCAGTTAAATTAAGACGCCCAGTTTCCAGGTCCTAACGCAAATGTGAAATTAGTACATTACCTGAAATGTTAACATTAAACTTTTCTCATCTGCAATAAAATAGTCCATGCTTCATTTGAATGTCATAATTTAGTCTAAATATACCATTCACAGTATGGCTCAATTAGCAACCACATACCAAGCAGGGATTTACCCTCTCTGGTGATTCATGTGTTTGTGCACAGGACACACACACACACACACACACACACACTCACACATCCACACACTCACACACTCACATCTACACACACACACATACATACACACACACACACACACACACACTCACACACACACACACATCCACCCACCCACACACACACACACACACACACATCCACACACTCACACATCCACACTCACACCACGGAGAACAAATGGTCGTTCATGCATGGCCTAATTAGACAGCGTATTTAAACCACCTTTTCTGTGGAGTATTTATACCGTCTATTGTCTCTAGACTTCATTTGGCATGGTGTGTATGCATACATATGCATGTAGACGTGTATGGATATAATACTATTCTCATTTATCTCATTTTTGTTAATGTTTTTGTTCTTGTAGCCTTACCCTGTTTGTATGCCTAGGATTACATTCATGCACTTTTTGTTTAACAGTCAAAACTGTTAATAAAAAGTTTTGAAATATTGTATGTGCCCCTACATCTGCTACTATCTGCTACTGCAACACAGGCCTCCTGCTGCTACAACCCAGGCCTCCTGCTACTACAACACAGGCCTCCTGCTACTACAACCCAGGCCTCCTGCTACTACAACACAGGCCTCCTGCTACTACAACCCAGGCCTCCTGCTACTACAACACAGGCCTCCTGCTACTACAACACAACACAGGCCTCCTGCTACTACAACACAGGCCTCCTGCTGCTACAACACAACCCAGGCCTCCTGCTACTACAACACAGGCCTCCTGCTACTACAACACAACCCAGGCCTCCTGCTGCTACAACACAACCCAGGCCTCCTGCTTTGGGGACCTACTTGTGGTTCTTCTCCCGCTGGGAAAGCCACTTGTGGTAGTAGGAGCTCTTGATCCTGAGGCAGTAGAAGGCGGTGAGCGCGGCGGGCAGCAGCACCAGGAAGGAGAACAGCAGGCCGGCGACCAGGCCCACCTCGCCTGTGTGGACGGACGGAGACAGACAGACGGACGAGGTCTACGGTGAGGACAGTGCAGCTACGATTTGGTTGACATTTACGATATGCGCCATATGGAACTTTAGCCATGGGTATTTTATGCATATGCATAGTTACCTTAAGTGCATTTATATAGGCACATTTGATATATTTACATGCAACTTTATTTTGTTCAAATGTCAAATGTCAAATGTACTTTGTGTGTTATTTTTTACTTACATATATTATATTTTCCTTTTTTGATTATCTTGTGCTGGGCAATTGTATTGGCAACAATGTCCAATTCGATAAAGAAATAGATCAGATCAGTGTGGAGGATGTGAGGAGGCATGTAGATAAACACCACAGTGTTTGAGAGAGAGAGTGAGTGAGTGAGTGAGTGAGTGAGTGAGTGAGTGAGTGAGTGAGTGAGTGAGTGAGTGAGTGAGTGAGTGAACGTACTGTCGTACTGGACAGGCCCACTGTCCACGCTGCCCCCCAGTCCTGACTTGTCACAGAAGGGCGGAGCCCAGCCAGGGTTACAGTGGCAGTTCCCATTGCTGTTGCACACCTGCAGAGACACACACACACACACACACACACACACACACACCCAAACACACACAAATAACACATGTAGACCAAAGCATAACATACCGTCTTTTTATTTTTATGACATATTACACAATGCATTCAACAGTTTATTTGAATTCATTTTTGGAACACAATGATATAAACCCAGCACCTTGCTCAAGCCATAAGAGCCCCAACCCTACCTATCCGTAACCCCGGTAACCACCAAGGCTTTCACGTGGTAAACATACCTTCCTCTGAATGCCTAATGTTCTTTATGTCACACATGCAAACAAAAGGTCCAGGCGCCATTAGTCTGGACACTATTAGTGCAGACCCGACCTGGGAGCCAGGCTACACCCCCGGCCTCCGTTCCTGCTGTCCCGCGGGAGGCACACTCAAGCACTCACGCTTCAGCTGTGAACTCAGGCCGGCAATTAAGAAGCCTTCCAGCGACCCCGGGGCTCCTGTGAAATAGGACTGGTATGCAACAAATATGTTCCCTACGAGCTGAAGAATAGCAGACAGAGGTTTTGTAAAGATACGCAATAGGGAAAATGTTCTCCGTGCAAAACGTATGCATGAGTTGGGACTAGCCACCCTGCCCGACCTAGCGGCAGTTTCTAACAACCAGAAGGTGTCTGTTACAAAGGCACACGTTCAGAAACGTAACAAAAGCCCGGTACCCGGAACAGAAATTCCAATGTTGAGTGTATTTGAAGCCATTTCATTCCGGTGTCGTGTTTGGTCGGAGACAGCGTAGTGACTTTTCTCTGGGCGTAAACAATCTGCAAATGTTTCCCCTGTCTGTGAAACCCAAGAACGCATTTAATATCTCCAGATGTCTGGACGGGATTTCTCCCTTGCACATAAGGGTGACAAAGTAGGCAAGTTCTTTGGCAATATGAAGCCAATTAAATAAACTTCCAGAATGTTTTTATGCTGATTCCATTTTCCCCAAATTGATTTTGGCCAGAATTCCCCAAAAAGATAAGCTCCAACTAAAACTCCGCTGCACTTATCTTGATATAAAATACATATTTGTGCCACTCAGCCAACCAACAAGGGAACCATTTTCTTCCACTTAATCTCACTCTGAACTTCCACTGAAGTCTCTCTGAATTCAAAACACCAAATACAAACCATCCATCTGCCAAGCGTCGGATTTACATTTTATTGGTTATCACAAGCCTGGTGAGACCGTCCAGATAATCAGGTTTGCATTTCGCAATGAATATCGCTCTGGCCTTGGCTGGGCAGCAATTGATTTCCACACATGGGCGCGGCCTTATGTTGTTCAGAAAAGTCCTGCAGATCCAATTAAATAAGTAAGTGACCCTCTGGCTCCCTTCCCTCTCGCTGAACCTGCTCAGGAGTAAAACATATTATCCTCTAAGAAATGCTTCCGTGCAGATTCCTGTTAATCTTTTAACATCATTATTCGTTGTATCTCAGATAAAACTGTTTTGATTTCTCTGTAGATTGCTCCCCTTTCGTTTAAAATTGTTATTCTGCGGACTGCGGCGCTCCTTGCTTCGTCGTGAACTTCCTCCCCTTAGAGCTGATTGGTCCTCTCATTTTCAAGTTTTTTGGGCGAGGCTCTTAACGGGCTCTAGGCCCCACTGATCCCCAGAGAGAGAGGCAGAGCGCGTGATACAGACGGTAGGCTCTTAACGGGCTCTAGGCCCCACTGATCCCCAGAGAGAGAGGCAGAGCGCGTGATACAGACGGTAGGCTCTTAACGGGCTCTAGGCCCCACTGATCCCCAGAGAGAGAGGCAGAGCGCGTGATACAGACGGTAGGCTCTTAACGGGCTCTAGGCCCCACTGATCCCCAGAGAGACAGAGCGCGTGATACAGACGGTAGGCTCTTAACGGGCTCTAGGCCCCACTGATCCCCAGAGAGAGAGGCAGAGCGCGTGATACAGACGGTAGGCTCTTAACGGGCTCTAGGCCCCACTGATCCCCAGAGAGAGAGGCAGAGCGCGTGATACAGACGGTAGGCTCTTAACGGGCTCTAGGCCCCACTGATCCCCAGAGAGAGAGACAGAGCGCGTGATACAGACGGTAGGCTCTTAACGGGCTCTAGGCCCCACTGATCCCCAGAGAGAGAGGCAGAGCGCGTGATACAGACGGTAGGCTCTTAACGGGCTCTAGGCCCCACTGATCCCCAGAGAGAGAGGCAGAGCGCGTGATACAGACGTGTGAATGCAACGGGAGAAGAAAAACGATCAGTACGGGAGACACAACCTCTACGCGGCAGCAGGAAACATGGGGACGTCTTAGCGTGGTACCGTAGGCTCCCTGTTTACGGGTCAGAGTGCCCGGGGCCGCATCACGGCTCTGAAGCTATTACATCTGGAGCGCTCCTATGTTTATCCACACGCCCTTCCCCGGCACGTCAATAGCAGAGATGGGGGAGGGCGTGGGGGGTGTAGGGGGGGAGTGTGCTGTCGGTAGGCTGAACTTAAG
>JACYXH010000232.1:812500-832500 GCA_026745465.1 Lota lota
TGGGCATAAATAAAGGTTTCTGTTGAGGTCTTTCACTCCTCATATTCTTCACACGATAGCCGGTGTGAATACGTGTAAAAACATCCCTGCATGTCCGTACATGAACTATCACTGGTTCATTTACATTCAGACGCTTTTATCCAAAGCGACGTACAGTAAGTACATGTGTCAGAAGAGACACAACAATATATCTCTGTCGGTACAGTGAGGATGTTCACAGAACCAGTGCAAAGCACTTACACTTGGCAGGTTTCATGCCTCACAACTCCTTGGATGCGTCGTCAATGACACCCGATCAGGCGATTACCCCCAAACACACGGGAACGGGAACGGAGCCCACTAATCGCAAAAGACATTTCATTTTTGCCTTTTAGAAGACCTCTTCAGTTGAGCGAGTTCGAGTTCAGTTCGAGTTGAGTTTAGACGAAGCCCACGGAAGGAGAGAGCTTAAAATATATTGACATAGTGAAATAGTTTTGAAAAAACTAATTGAGAAAGGAGGCTGCAGTAGTAACTACAACAGCTATTCCACAGATGCACGCAAATTGCACATTTTCATATTCTCTAATCAAGCGCCCACACCACTGCGTCCAGACAGACATCCGGCTAATGACTCCTGGGAGGCACACTCAAGCACGCCTCAGGTGCACGTGCACTTATGCCTTGTGCGCACGCACACACACACACACACACACACACACACACACGCAGAACGCAGACGTAGCAGCCATTATCGTCTGCCTTCATCTGCAGGCTCATTTGCATGGCTAAACTGCTAATTTGGCTCTATTAATTAGCTGTGGCACTGAGCCATGGAAATTGTCTCTAAGTGAGCTGAGTGTGTGCAGTGTATGTATGTGTGTGTGTGTGTGTGTGTGTGTGTGTGTGTGTGTGCGTGCGTGCGTGTGTGTTTGTGTGTATGCAGGGTTTTCTGTGTGTGTGCGTGTGTGTGAACTGTGAGTGTGCGTGCACTGTGTGTGTGTGTGTGTGTGTGTGCGCGTGCACTCTGTGTGTGTGTGTGTGCGCGTGCACTATGTGTGTGTGTGTGTGCGCATGCACTATGTGTGTGTGTGTGTGTGTGTGTGTGCGTGCGCGTGTGTGCGCGTGCACTATGTGTGTGTGTGTGTGTGTGAGACAGGAAACCAAATGCAGAGTAGAATGCGGCAGTTTCAACCGCCCTGCTGAAAACACTCACTCGTTAATTAGTGTTTACACGTCCATTTGATTATGGATCAGAATATGGATCAGGTGTCAAAGAGGGTGCACCTGCAGTGCGCCCTCTCTGATCCATATTCCTGTACGTGTTGCAAGGCTTGTACTCTATAGTTTGTCTTTTTTAACTCCCCTACTTCTTACTTGTCTAAACATTTGGTGTGGTAAACCCTTGTGCTCCAATGAAGTTGTGTGGTACATATATGGTGTAAGTGCTGTCCTCACATCGCCTCACACTTGAAAATGACCAAGCTAGTGTATCTTTCTGTGTGTGCGTTTCTTCTAGCAGATTCTAAAGACCACAGCAACACTCGGTACATCCCACTTCACTTCTTCTCACTCTCAGCAAAAATAGTGTGTGCTCTAACGCAGACCAAGTGGCCTTTTTGTTTGGCTCATGCAAGGTCGGTTGCTTGTTTTCCTTGTTTTCCTTGTTCTTGTTGCCGTGGTGTGCGGGCACAACCACATGCCCCCCCCCCCCCCCCCCCCCCCCCCCCCCCCCCCCCCCCCCCCCGTGAGGTCCGTTCCCACCACCAGAGAGGTTACCCGTGCAGGGGTCAGGTTTAACTTGGCAAAAAGGTTCAAACTGTTTCGTTGTTTATGACTGAACCGATAAATAAGGTAACCGTAGTAACGGTCCTGTCCACGTCAACACACCACATGGTTGACATTGGCACAGCCCTGTCAAATCCCTTCTTTATCTTTCTTACAAGGAGCAGTCTTACATATTCGTTTATGGTGTGGACAGAGAGTCAAAAGTATAAGATCAAATCTTAAATCTACCCAGTCTGCATGGGTTCGTACGGTTAGGTATCTGTACGAGGTCATGCTTTCTAAATAACCAAGTGTTCTCCAACTGTTCCTTGTTTCGGCTCTGTCGCCACACATGCTGCTTCTTGGTTGAAAAGTATTGAGATTTACAGAAAGCTTGGCGCAGCTGGGAACTAAAAGTGACCTTTTCGTGAAGAATTAGTGTTACACGCTGATGGTTCCACTGGTTCCTGCCATCGCTCAGTAGGTTGTGTTGAACACACTGGGAGCAGTCAGTTCAGTCAGTGGAAGACGGCGGCCATTTTACTATCGCCATTCAATTCAAATCAATCAATCAGAATGGGGCATAACATTTATATATTTACTTATGCAACACAAGTCCTAAGAAAGAACATGCCGGATTGTGAGCGCGCGTGTGTGTGTGTGTGTAAAATAAAAGACACAATATGAGGTCAATCTCAAAAGGGACAGGACTAAACGAACGGCCGTTATTGATTCCTGTTTCTCATTGGCTCATATTAGGAGAAAGAGATCCTCTGTTTCCCCAAAGGTTTTGCCTGTCCCAGTTGTTGGACTCTCCTCAGCCTCTCGTATTGAACGCTGGTTTGTTTTCTTGTATTGTTTTTATATCTGCCTGTCTTGGCAGCTAGTGCTACACATCCCTCTTCTGTGATCCTTCTCTAGGTCTTCTTCCCTCTGGGATGAGGGAGTTTTCCTTGCTCTTCAGAGAGCTCAGGGCTAGGGTGGGGGGTAAAACGTTCCCTTGTGAAGCCCTTTGCGACTATAACTCTGATGAAGGGCCATTCTGATCGACTTGCCTTCTTCCATTAAAAACGTGTGGGTGTTGTTACGGGACTACAGGGTGTATTCACTGTGTAGGTCGTGTACACAACACAACTCACCTTTTCTCACACTTCATGTAGTTGCCCAGTCCGTCTTTTCCGCAATTCCCGAAGGCGTTCCCGGCCGCGTTGACGTCTTCGAAGCAAGCGTCGTGAGCCGGCCTCGCACCTGCAACCCCGGGATTCAGAGTCAGGAGTGAAGCGCTTCGGTAGGAAGCACGAGTACGTACTGTGCCCTCAGGCGCGGAGATAGAGCTGTCCTCATTTCTGGGAATAACCCGTGTCCGCGTTAGAGACGGGAATGGATTCCCCACGCTGATGCCCGGGCTTCAAGAAGCAAGGGCTCGTTTTATTGGTCGGTTTTGCAGCGGCTCGCAGCAAGAGGATGATAAACAACTGCAAGATCAGCACGGATGGTGGAGCGCCACGCATGCAGTAAAACATCTGTACAGCGAACACGAAAAAAGACAAAAAATAGACAGCTCTTTTCTTTGAATATATATATTCTCCTCTCCAGCCAGTCGCACTTTCTGCATTGGGCTGAAATGCTTGTGAGAGCGGTTCGGAACAACCATTGATTTCCAAGGTCTGCAGAAGGCACCACCAGCGGACAAGAGGATTCATGTTGGATGGACTGCTTTCTTGTGATCCCCAATGTATGTCATTTAGAAATAACGTTGGGTCACAATCAAGCTTGCTATTTGTAAAGACATAGAATTAGAAGCAGAAAAAACTCATTTTTTAAAAGCTACTGGTTTTGAAAAGAAGTTGGACGTTTTGGGATATTGATGTTTTTAGTTTGTATTTGTCCATGTTTGCCAATGACTGCAGGATCCATTTAAAGGGGTTAGCATAGTACAGAATGTCTCTACGCTAACCAGCCACACGTGGCGTATTCCAGCCTGTAATAGGAGTTGAATCCAGAGCTCCCCCTGAGCACTATGCTCAGCGGCTTGGACTCGTTAGGTGCATCTCTGGGTGGCGACTAATTAGTGAATGGAGATCACTGGCTCAAACCCTCATGGGCGGGCTATCACTCCAGCACTTTAGAAACCTGTAATCCCTACCCTCTGGTGCTCTGCTTTGAGGCCGCTGAATATCGGGGTATATTTTCAAATTAACCCTTTTTTTCATTTGCGGTTGGGGATTGGATTTTGAAGATACTCCAGAGGCAAGGCATTTATGCAAAAGTAGTGCGTGTTGTTCCTCTCTGAACACCGATCACAACAACACTGATCAGTGGTGTGAGGTGAAATACATATATTACACATATATATGTTTGTGCGTGTGTGTGTGTGTGTGTGCGCGTGTGCATGAGCGCGTGTGTGTGTGCGCGTGTGAGCGTGTGTAAATGAGTGCGTGTGCATGTGTGTGTGTGCGTGCACGTGTGTGTGCGCGTGCGTGTGTGTGTGTGTGTGTGTGTGTGCATGAGCATGTGTGTGTGTGCATGTGTGTGTGTGTGTGCGTGTGTGCATGAGCATGTGTGTGTGTGCATGTGTGTGTGTGTGTGCGTGTGTGTGTGTGCATGAGCGTGTGTGTGTGTGTGTGTGTGTGTGTGTGTGTGTGTGTGTGCGTGCGTGTGCTAGCGTACCGTAGCCCCAGAGCTGCAGGCACTGCTGTGCGTGCGTGAGGCACATGCCGTTGTAGCAGTAGGCTGCGCGGTACTGGCAGGACGAGCCGTCCAGCAGGTACACGTTGGCGGGGCAGTAGGGCGACGCCCCCGTGCAGTACTCGGGCAGGTCACATGACCCCGCCGGGCCTCGGCACATGGTCCCCGCCTGCTTCAACTGGAAGAGGAAATGATGTCATCCTGAGGCAGAGCGGCCTGGCGTGTGGCTCTGCCTCTAGTGGGCTTTGGAGCGAACACTTTGCTTCTTTTATTTAATAAAGATAATAATAAATACATATCTAGCAAGGATTGTACACAGCTACAAAAGCACATCTATCTGATGTTTTCTTTATGTTTATTTGATGTTTTCTATATGTGCTTCTTTTATGTGTTAACATCCACCAAACACAACTCTTTGCTTTTCATCTTCGGCTTCTCATTATTATATCATTTGTTGGTCAGGGCACTCCTGCTTCGTAAATGTCAAACAGCTATGGTTTGGCTGCAAATCTCCACCAAGCCTGGTGATATTTGTGTTTTTTTTCTCCTCACTCTGGAATGCGCTAACTCAATAAATAATGTGCAAATGAAAACATTTGGCCAAAAAATAAAGGACCTTTTTTCACCTCTCTCGTCCAAAGTCAAAGTATGAATGTTTAGTATTTTATTCAATGCACATGGTAGAGGGGCAACCGAATGAGGAAAACACGCTTTGGAAAGGCTGATGTTTATCTGAGATGACAGTGTGCCAAAACTTGTGCCATCACTGTACATAAGGAAATCGAAAAGATAAATCGAGAGTGAGAGCATCCGCCTTCGCAGCTGTAAGAGTGCCATAGCCAGCGTGTGTGCATGTGTGTGTGTGTGTGTGTGTGTGCGTGCATGTGTGTCTGTATGTGTGTGTGTGTGCATGTGTGTGTGTGTGCGTGCGTGTGTGTCTGTATGTGTGCATGTGTGTGTGCGTGCGTGTGTGTCTGTATGTGTGTGTGTGCATGCGTGTGTGCATGTGTGTGTGCGTGCGTGTGTGCGCATGTGTGCGCGTGTGTGCATGTGTGTGTGTGTGTGCGTGTGTGTGCATGTGTGTGTGTGTGTTTTCTCGTCTTACTTTGCAGCTCTCACAGCAGACACCGTGGGCACACTGAGCCTCCTCCTTCAGCGTGCAGTTGTTTGCGTTGCAGCAGTTGTTTGTGCATTCCTGCAAAAGAGACACACACACACACACACACACACACACACAGACAGACACACGCACCCACGCACGCACACAGGGAGCGATGAAGCACTTGGAAGTGATCACAAACTAATTAATGAAAGCATAAGCAGCTGGACTTTGACTGGCGACGTGATCTCAGCGACTGTGTGCCATCGATTCTCTGCTGGCCTCGGTCACAACAAGGCTCTCACCTCTTCTCACTACGTAACATCGAGCAGTGGTGCCAAACCGCGGACTCTGTCCACCAGCTCATATACAAACGGCAAAACATTTATAAATACACACACAGTGGCTAAGCAAAGAGTGCCAACGCCCCCTTTGTACACAATTATTACTGCAAGAAGGCCTTGGCAGGTGGGAACCAAAGGATGTTACTTGGCAGGGAGAATAAGGGTCAGTGTTGGCCTACGGCAAACATCTCCCCCCCACGGAGATACAATGAATCTTAAATGATTTTATAATTCATTCAATTATAATTAATTATAATAATGATAATGATAATTCATTACATTTATATGCACGAGAGCATTGCCTCTTGTTTATTGGACACCGACCGAAGACAACCACGTGCTTTTCATCATCGCTTCTTTTTCCCCTCCCTCTCCGCTCTCCTGTCTCACACGGATGGAGATGACATCTGCTGTTGCCATGACGCCCTCTAAAGCGCCACAGATACACCCCCCCCACCACCACCACCACCACCAC
This sequence comes from Lota lota, assembly GCA_026745465.1. NCBI lineage: Eukaryota > Metazoa > Chordata > Actinopteri > Gadiformes > Lotidae > Lota > Lota lota. The sequence continues at coordinate 818,853 of JACYXH010000232.1, forward strand.
GACCACCACCACCACCACCACCACCCCCACCCCCCCCCCCCCCCACCCCCACCACCCCCACCCCCACCACCACCACCCCCCCCCCCCCCCACCCCCACCACCACCACCCCCACCAAACGGACGTGGGAGTTGAAGGAAAGAATAAATGACTACACCACAGAGCCATGCGGAGAAAGAGGGACTGTGGATCAGAGAGAAGGCGAGCGGCAGGCCTCACAGGCCATGGCTGAGGCCTGTTGTCCGCCGCTAGGACACACTGCTGCTATGATAAAACACTCTTTCATTGCGGTGACCACTTAAACCAAGGAGGCCTTGGCTTGTATTTGCTGGATCACTGGGAAAACTATGGCTGGGTGTGTGGAAGAGGTTTAAAAAAACATGGGGGGCGGGGACACTTCTAGGAAGTGTCTCGGAGCGAGCTTGTCCACGGGTAGATCATTAATAACAAACCTTTCCTGTCTCATTAGCAGTGAAAGCTGAGAGATACTGAGTATCTGTCTCTCTGCCTTTCTTGTACTCTCCCTCCCCATCTCTCTGTCTCTCTTTCTCTCCCTCCCATCTCTCTGTCTCTCTTTCTCTCCCTTCCCATCTCTCTGTCTCTCTTTCTCTCCCTCCCCATCTCTCAGTCTCTCTCCCTTCCAATTTTCTCTTTGTTGTTCTCTTCTTTCCTCTCTTTCTACTGATCTCTCACTTGATTTCTCTCTCTCTGCTACTCTCTCCCTTCCCATCTCTCTCTCTGTCTCTCTCTCTCCCTTCCCATCTCTCTCTCTGATTCTCTCTCTCCCTTCCCGTCTCTCTCATGTTGTCTCAGTGAGCGATGTCAGCTGGGGTGTGAGTGGGAGTCATAACAAGCCAGCGTCTTGACGAGGTTCCAGTTTGCCTCCATCTGTTTGAATCAAAGGAGGCCTTCGCTCGGCTAACCTTTAAGGGCCATCAAGCCCATGCACGTGTCAGCCATGATGCGCATGTAGCCGCATTGTTATACTGATTACAATCCTTTTCCCGTGCATCTGAAAGTAAATAGAGCATTAATGGTCCATTTAAGGTTTATATAGGCGGTTGGCATATTGCCGTCAATCTCTCACCTTACCACGAGACAAATCAATAGCAATTCTTTGCTATCGAGATATTTGATAATTGAATCTCTGAATTCATTATTTTGTATATATATATAATTTTAATTTGTATTACATTAATACATTGGGTATTGATGAAATGAGTAAAGTACCATATATACAAAATGTACAGTTTAACTGCCACCTTTATTCATTCTTCACGACCAAACACTACAAAACAGTCGGGATTTCAAATCGATGTTTTATGATCGACCCTAACCGAACAGCCTCCCACGAGGTGCAGTCTGACGGCCACACCCCCAGCCGTGAGGGTACCACCCCCTGCCTACCTCCAGCTCCCCGCAGTCGCACTCCTCCCCGTCCTCCACGAAGCCGTGAGGGTACCACCCCCTGCCTACCTCCAGCTCCCCGCAGTCGCACTCCTCCCCGTCCTCCTTCCTAGCCGTGAGGGTACCACCCCCTGCCTACCTCCAGCTCCCCGCAGTCGCACTCCTCCCCGTCCTCCACGAAGCCGTTGCCGCACTTCTTGCCCCCCACCAGGTCCTTCATGTTGGGCATGTTGAAGAGGCACATGCCCCCTCCCTTCTGGAAGTAGCTGTCCAGGTCCCGCTTGCTGCAGTGGCTGAAGACCTTGGGGAACGGGTGCCTGGGACCACATGGGAACACAGGAAGGTCTGAACAGCGGGTCTGGGGACTGGCTTCTCCAGGAGGCCAGTCCCCAGACCTGCTGTTCAGCAGGCCAGGGTCTATTGGCAAGCTTTCTTAATTGATATATATATGCCATTTAGCGGACGTCCTTCTTTCCCCACAGTATTGTGAGTGTGTTAGTTTCTTAGTATGGTTCTTAGCGTTAGTATTTCAAGCCGTTTGGACCGCCTGTGGCCCCGAGCAAACAGAAGTGCATCACAGCGCCTTTTTGTGTCGAAGCCTGCAGTTCAACAAAAGGCAGCTTGCTGCGTCTTTTGTGTATTGTTACTAGGCAACCACTGAATCGCCGTTCTAAGCCTAACCACCATTCAAACATCATATATATATATCCAAACTTATAGCTCTGGGTGCGCAGCCACCACTAGTTTCTCCTCCATGTTGTCTTCACCACCGCCTCTCGATTCATCCGATTGGACAAGGGAGTACAACGCAAATCTCACCGGGCGCTTCTCTGCTCGGTGTTTACGTTTAGTAACCTCGAGGCGTTGAACGTGAGACGCGTTGAGCGAGGAAAACGCTTCACTCTCATTAAAAACAATTCCAAAAAGCCGGCCCAGGCTGCTCCAACGCGTCCTGTCTGATCGGGCCTTACGACGTCCTAGTCCTGTAACAGCGGACCTGGTGAGTTACCGCAGTCCTAGTCCTGTAACAGCGGACCTGGTGAGTTACCGCAGTCCTAGTCCTGTAACAGCAGACCTGGTGTGTTACCGCAGTCCTAGTCCTGTAACAGCGGACCTGGTGTGTTACCGCAGTCCTAGTCCTGTAACAGCGGACCTGGTGTGTTACCGCAGTCCTAGTCCTGTAACAGCGGACCTGGTGAGTTACCGCAGTCCTAGTCCTGTAACAGCGGACCTGGTGTGTTACCGCAGTCCTAGTCCTGTAACAGCGGACCTGGTGTGTTACCGCAGTCCTAGTCCTGTAACAGTGGACCTGGTGTGTTACCGCAGTCCTAGTCCTGTAACAGTGGACCTGGTGTGTTACCGCAGTCCTAGTCCTGTAACAGTGGACCTGGTGTGTTACTGACCTGACCGTCGGGCATATTTTTATCATTTCTGCAACATCTGCAGGACCAAAACTGAAATCCAACACTCAAAACTGATTTCTATGCTGTCAATAGCTGTGACATTTCGGTTGCCTATTGCAGGACTTTACCCTACAGTATATCCAGCACAAGATGAACTCATGCATACTTAAGGAAAATACTGAAGGTTGCCTGTAGCTGATCTGCTTTTATGTGCTTCTCCAATAGAAGGCCATTACACAGGCAATGAGGATGTCCTCCAGCTGTACAGGTGATGCTGGGGTGTGGAGACATGTACTGCCGCAGCAGTACTCAAACACAAAGTAGAGGTGAATGAAACCATTTGAAATACACCACTGTAGCAGAGCAATGACTGGAGTGCAAGCTTTGCTTTTCCTTTCATGGGCTTTTGCCAAGTAGTGATTGCTGCCAACTGTAGCATTGGTAGCCTTGGCAGAGGTTTAAGCTGCCTATAACTTCACTGTCAGAAGAAACTTGGCTGTGAAAACAGCTGCTGTGCTTTTGCTTTAGTCGTGATGCTGTCGCTAGATCCACTGCTTTAGTCTTGATGCTGTAGCTGGATCCACTGCTATAGTCTTGATGCTATCGCTAGATCCACTGCTTTAGTCTTGATGCTGTAGCTGGATCCACTGCTATAGTCGTGATGCTATCGCTAGATCCACTGCTATAGTCTTGATGCTATCGCTAGATCCACTGCTTTAGTCTTGATGCTGTAGCTGGATCCACTGCTATAGTCTTGATGCTATCGCTAGATCCACTGCTTTAGTCTTGATGCTGTCGCTAGATCCACTGCTTTAGTCTTGATGCTATCGCTAGATCCACTGCTTTAGTCTTGATGCTGTCGCTAGATCCACTGCTTTAGTCTTGATGCTATCGCTAGATCCCCTGCTACAGTGTTGATGCTGTAGCTGGATCCCCTGCTACAGTGTTGATGCTGTAGCTGGATCCCCTGCTACAGTGTTGATGCTGTAGCTGGATCCCCTGCTACAGTGTTGATGCTGTAGCTGGATCCCCTGCTACAGTGTTGATGCTGTAGCTGGATCCCCTGCTACAGTGTTGAATGTGTAGCTGGATCCCCTGCTACAGTGTTGATGCTGTAGCTGGATCCCCTGCTACAGTGTTGATGCTGTAGCTGGATCCCCTGCTACCCGGCCCCCAGCTGGGACTCACCCTGTGGCAGCAGCCATGACGCAGCCGCCCTGCTCTGCGGAGGCCTCCACACAGCAGCCGTCGTGGTCGTGGCTCATGCCGAAGTTGTGGCCGATCTCGTGGGCCATGGTAGCCGCCGCACCGATTGGCAGGTCCGAGTGGTCCTGGGGTGTAAACATGTCATGACAGGATTTATAATAATAATGATCAATAATCACAACAATACAATATGTTAAACACATATAATAAATAATAAACACACATACGTTTACATTCATATGGCACACACATTAATCACGCACACACACACAGGTATTGCACACACACTTGAGCGTAGGACTGGTGCACATGAACCCAGCACTTCAGTGCAGTGACCGGTTCCCAGAAGGGTTTTATAATATGTGCCAGTGAACGTAAAGGAATACACACAATAAGAATGATGTGTTGTTTTCATCCCGTCCTGTTGCAGATGCTATCTGCGGCTGGCATGCCTGGAAACATCCATTCTTGGATGAGCGAGGCAGCCTCAGAGGCAGCCTCAGAGGCAGAGGCTGCTTCACTAATGCAGCCCTTCATCCGCACGTGAAGCAACAAGCAATCCTCCCGAGAGAGAGCCACGCGTACGCCATCAAGGACGAGGAATGACCGAGCTCAGATCCAATGGCATATGTGTCCAAAGACACAGCAATGCAGTCTCTACTCATGTTCACGAGTGCAGAAGATGCAGGAAGTTCAGAAGATGCACAGAGCAACAGAGAATGGCGAACCTCCAACAGGAGAGGTTCCCCCCGCTCCTGTGGGAGGGAATGGAGGGATGGTTCCCTCCAGGTGAGACAGACGCCGCCTCTTGCGGAGGCAAAGATCTCTTCTAATGAACTCCCCAGGTGGTGAGGAGTCATGAAAATCATGACCACGATTTTCATGGGGAGGACTATGAAATCGCAGTCTTCATAGTCAGGATGTGTTTTGGGGTCGAGGGCTCTGGACCGGACGAGTCTTTCAGATGGTCAGTTATTCACCACAGCCACGACTTCGTACAGAAAGGTTCCTTGAGAGGTGCGGTCAACTTGTCACTTATCGTTTTTCCTTGAATAAACCACTTTGTATTAAATCAAGCCCTCATGCCTCAGGTGTGACGCTGGAGCGAGGGAGCTCCCATCCTGTGTCTAGTTGCACTCTGCTTTGGAGAGATAATAACTATGACCCCTCCTTCACATCGCCAGGGCAACCCTGACCTCATGATGTCAATATCTCACTTATCTCACGCTGATTTCTTTGGGGAGCGGCGTTCTCTCCGTCGGTTGTCCATAACCAGGTCAGGTTCCCCCGCAGACACAACAGGATCATGACTAATGGATGCCAGATACGGCCGAAAGAAGGAATACCAAAAGGTAAACACTCTTCACCACTCAGGGAAGTCTAGCCTCACAACATCGCCGCGACGGTGGCCTCGAAAAACAACAGGAAATGTCAGGGAAAACACATCCGTCTTCATCATACCGTTTGAATGGGAGATGCCTTTTGAATTGCGCTCATCAACCGTCTCATACTTACCTTTTCTTCTCGCCCGGCTGTTGGTGATGAATTGAAATGTAAAAAAAGCTCATCCTATGAAAGATGAGGAATTCTCAACTGAGACCTTAGGGGATTGCGAGAAGGTGGGTCCCATTATCGATCAGAGCCCAAAGCCACCGAAAGGAAAAACAACCCTGGTTGTTTTGGCTCCGGCGTGAGACGCAGTCCCTCCGGGGGTTCAGCCACAACAGGTCTGGCTTCTCAGGACAATCTGCACCAGCAGTAGGGAGCTAATTGTCTATTAGCGGCTAATCAAGCTGGGAAAACATATTGATTCCTGCTCCACTTCCCCAAGGAATATTCCACCCCAGCTTACATGTAAAGACACATCAAGGCTGCAGGTAAAACACACACACACACGCATGCACACACGCATAAAACACACACCCATGCCCACAGAAAGAGAGACAAATGGGATTCATATGAGCAATTGAAAATAGTTCAAGCTGTGAGGTGAAATTGAAACAAGAAAGATAGAAAGAGAAATAATACCAGCGACAAGGAGAGAGGGTTTCCATATTTCCACCTACCACATTGATGCCTCCGGAATTCTCCAAGCTGCACATCCCCTCCAGTGGCGCCATGCCAATGGTGGTCCCCTTAAAAACCACCCCCCTGTCAAGGAGACACACACACACACGCCCGCACGCACACACGCACGCACGCACGCACGCACGCACGCACGCACGCACGCACGCACGCACGCACGCACGCACGCACGCACGCACGCACGCACGCACGCACGCACGCACACACACACACACACACACGCACACGCACACACACACTATAACATCCCGTGCACCAAGTGCAGCTCTAAACTCATTTCTTAAGACTCCTCTCAACATGAATCTCTTCCCTATCGACGTGCTAATGCTCCACACAGTGATTCAAATGGGAAGAGACTGATGAAGCCCTGGGCCCTTACAGGGCCCTCGGAAGCTATTTAGCAAACTAAAGGTCGGTCAAAATCACGTTGTTGTGCGGCGTGTGAAATAGAATCAAAATAAAAAATGCAAAGCTTGAGTGAAGTTAATTATGTACCACAAGGGGCAACCTGACCTTCTTCTGTTCATGGGAATGCGTGTGTGTGTTTGTGTGAGTGCGTGTGTGTGCATGTGTGCATGTGTGTGTGCATTTGTGTGTGTGTGTGTGCGTATTTGTGTATGCATATGTGTGTGTGTGTTTGTGTGTGAGTGTGTCTGTCTGTCTGTATGTGTGTGTGTGTGTGTGTGTGTGTGTGTGTGTGTGTCTGTATGTATGTGTGTGTGTGTGTCTGTATGGCTGAGTGTTGTGGAGCCCCAATTAGGTCTAAATGAGGCAAGTTCTGTTTGGCTAATGATTTGTCAACTTAGTCACTGATGAAGTCTGAAATGATTTGTGCTCCGCTCTGACTGACGCTCAGATTGTTTGTCATTAGCAGAACATTCATGGGAACAAGGAGAGGACAACACCACTGCATCTCATTTTGTGGTTGAAAGGAATACGCAACCAGAAATGTTGTGTGTCCTGCCGTCCCTTCATCACAGAGAAGAAGAGAAACCGTTGGTATAATAATACATTTGTATCCAATACATAAAAACAGCTAAATAGCCTCCAAACGTTTGTAACATTTTCAATTCAATTTGCAGATCAATAACTCTCTGTGCCAAAGTTGAGTTGTTTATAATACATATGAATACAGAGTCCTCTCATTCCTCTCATCTCTCACATGGACAGTCTTCTTAAACACAAAACGATATAAAGGTTGTCGAGGGTCTGATCTGATCTGATCGAGGGTCTGATCTGATCGAGGGTCTGATCTGATCGAGGGTCTGGTCTCCGGGAGTAAGAAGACCCTGGTTTTGGGGTTAGGCTACATATGAGCTCATTAAAGGGTAGTTTACACTAAAGTCTGTTTATACTTCAACATGTGAATCATTTGTTGGTCATGTTTCGTGGTTCATGGTGCTACAGTCACCTCGTCTCCTACCACATCTCACCCCGACCCAGTCCCCTCAAGGCTGACGTCTGGTGGGATTCCAGCCTCTAATATTAATATTAATGATGGTGACTTGGCACCCAAAGCGTTTGACTGACCCTATTTACCCAATTTGATTGTATCTATTCAAATCCTCCTCTGCGTGGGGGGGGGGGGGGGGGGGGGGGGGGGGGCTGTGAGAGAGCTTCAAAGTGCAGATGTCCAGCAGGCCCCTGTGAGTGTGTGTGTGTGAGTGTGAGTGTGAGTGTGAGTGTGAGTGTGAGTGTGAGAGTGAGTGAGTGAGTGAGTGAGTGAGTGAGTGAGTGAGTGAGTGAGTGAGTGAGTGAGTGCGTGCGTGCGTGCGTGCGGGGCCACCTCATCGTCTGGCGGGCGACTCACGTGAGGAGCTGGGCGTTGTCGTGCTTCTTGCGGGCCTTGAGCTTCTGCCTCCACTGCAGGAAGGACCAGAGGGTGGTGTTGGGCTCGCCCGTCACCATGCACTGGTCCCGCTCCGTCCACACCTCCAGGCCAATCAGGGGCACCCGGATGTTCAGCGCCCTGTAGAACTGCAGCGCGCACACACACACACACACACACACACACATATACATATATACACATATATATCCAAGCCTAAGAATTGTACTCTTGCGTACTTGTACGGTAAGATGTAATAAAAGCAACTCTGATTCTAATTCTGATATACACACACATATATACAAACACACACATATATACACACGCACGCGCATACACATATATATATATACAGTATATATATATATATATACACACACACACACACACACATACGTACACACACGCTCACATATACACGTATAGAGGCACACATATATACAGACGCGCACATATGCACGCATACTCGCACACACGTGAACACACACACACACACACACACGTGCAGACACCCACATGCACACATACACACACACAGATACACACACACAGTTGAGAGTTGTGTGATTGTCTGAGCATGCAGCAGCCTGGGCCTGGAGCCTGTAACTAGCCTCTAGTCTCCACTCCACTCCAGAGAGTGTGTGTGTTTCTCTCTGAAGGGCTGACTGGAGGACCCTTTAGATTAAATCACCGCGGGGGGTTAAGCAATCCTATTGAGGCTGCCGCCCACTGCCAGCCATCTGTTTACATTCGCTCGATTAGCTGTCATTCCCAATCACGTTAATCACCTCCATACTACCGACGGGTGGTGGTGGTGGTGGTGGTGGTGGTGGTGGTGGTGGTTGGGGGGGGGGGGGGGGGGGGGGGGGGTATCAGTAGATTAACTACTGGTCCAACCCCTGTATCACAACGTGACAGCGGCAGCCATGTAGGAACCATGGTAACTCACTGTGCCACGACTTTTATTAGCTCGCCGCTATCACATTTAGCTTGGTGTCAGCCCCCCCCCCCGCGCCCCCATCCCCCTCCTGCAGAATAGGAATGAGGAGCCACCCTGGTGCTGGAGCCTTACCTTATCCACATAATTGGCAATTTCCATTATGCGCAGCTTGGTCTTGTGGTAGTCCTTGTTTTGCTGCGTGAACTGGGTGACATGGGGGAGACGAGAGGGAATCAACTGCTGTGAATCGGGGACTTTGTGAATCAGAATCAGTCGGGGGGGGGGGGGGGGGTAGGGGCAGGAGATGGGTTAGTGCACAGCAGGGGACACTGTGTTTTTTCACTTCACTTGAAAGCGAAACCTTGGAAAATCTCGAAAGCCATTTTCTTTTCTTTTTTAGCATGTTGTCCTATGGCTATCAACTATTGCATTGCGATAGATGTTGCCCTAATCACTTGCCCTAAAGCAAGTATATGCTTTCGATTTTCAAGCTCCATTTAAATCGTCCTTGAAGGAAGTGCCTGAATATTTAAGCTGTTATAAGCATTCCTATTGTAAATTCCCTAATGTGCCAAAAAACTAAATAACCAACCAAAAATGCTAGTGGGAGTACCGGCAATACAATAATAGACAATTCTGACACAACTTAAAGAAAACGAGTAATAAGAACATCTTAAATGCATTCAATCTATCTCTTTATCGATCCATCTTCACCTAACGCTGGTTTATCACAGGTTGTTATTATGCTTGTTATGAATAATATGCTTATTATATGAATATAATTATGAATAATAATAATGAATAATAATGAATAATACTAATAATAATATGAATAATTATGCTTGTTATGAAGGTTAAGGCTTAAGCGGCGATAAAAGAATCGCCAATTTGGTGGCTGTGATTATTTCTGCGGCTCAGACTGAAGCTTGCTTTCTGAGAGTGTTTATGTCCCCAGCAGAACATACAGAGCAACAAGCAAGAGAGGAACAGATGACTACAGTTTATTAGTTTAAAGAAAAGAGAAAAAGAAGCACGAGAAAAGTTGCAACCATTTAAGTGACGACAATGTTCTTAGACATTTTCTGTTGCAAGAAAGACTGAGCTACTAATGTACAAAAAGGACTGATTTAGATTAAACTATTGCACTCAAGTGTATTCCTCCAGGCAGTGCCATTTCATTGCAATGATTAGTTACTCTTCAACAACGTTCTCACCCCTAAGCTGACCTTAACTTGACAACTTGACAAATACAAAATTCCCCTTTAACCACACTCGCTAGGAAACATATGAATTAGCATTGGAACATGAGCCAACACAGAGTCTGTCAATAAGATGAATCGTTGGAGGCTTATTGATTTGGACAAAGCCCTGGATAGTGCACTCATTGGCTAAGACAGTTGGCTTACACAGATAAGCTAACACAGATAAGCTAACAGCGCTGGCTAACACAGACAAGCTAACACAGTTGGTGGTCTTCTTACCAGTGCGTGGTCGGCTACGATATAGAGCTCCATGTACTTGGTGGTTCCCCAACTTTCCCGCTTCACCTGGGGGTAAGAGGAGAAAGATAAGCCCGGTTGGTTCTTAAATTCCTTAAAGACAGTTTGAATCTTTTATTCTTGTATGGGCGATGTGACGCAACTCAGCACACACTATTATCATACGAGAAAAAAGGGATGTGAATGAATATTTTATGTGCTTGAAACCAAGGGTTACCTGGAAAAATAACACACTGTGCAAAGTACGTTACCAAGTAAGTGTTCATACAAAATACATCTACACTAACCCTTTCTTGGACATTTCCCCATCACTATCACTCGATGTTCAGAAGTATTGAGTTACAGTCCCAGAGATTCTATGGACACTTTATGTAGACTTACAAGACATTTGATCTAAGTTCTTTCATCGTGAGATTATCATGGCTCACCGAACCATAGGCAGTGATGTTCAAATTATGGTATTATTATTATTTGCATTGATCTTTTGTTAACTGTTTTTCCTACTTACACACTACCCTTAGCTAGGCTATCGCTTTATAGCATTAGCATGGTGCCCTGCAGACACTTACTAGCAGGCATTAGGGAGAGGCCGGTGTGTTTTTAAAAGGAATTGGTTTACAGGTGCATTGGTAGCTGCCTTGGACAGCACACACAGCTGATACTTCCTGCTTTAGCAGGACATGCTCGCGACCCTGGAAAGAGAGGTCCTGTAGTCCTACACACACACACACACTTCCAAGTCTATTATTATGATATATGAGTGTTAGTGTGTGTGTGTGCGTGACTCTGTGTGTGTGCAGGTGTGTGAAGTGGGCGTTGTGTGAAAGTCTGTGTGTGAAGTGTGTTCTCTCTCTCTCTCTCTCTCTCCCTCTCTCTTACACACACACACACGCACGCACACACACACACACACACACGCACACACACACACACACACACACACACACACACACAGTCCAGACGCACATACACAGTCTGGCTGTTTATTTCCAAAGCAAATAGTGTGCAGAACCTGCAGAGAAAGAGGGAGTGGGGGTCAGTGGGTGAGCTGACCCCCACTATTCATCGCTGAATAACAAGGCAGGATTAATGGGTGGCGGGAGAGGGAATTGGGAGTGTGGCTTGGGTTGGGTTTTGGGGGTGGGGGAGGGGGTGTCGGGAAAGATAAAGAAATTGGGAGCAAACCGACGATGTGGCATAGGAGAGCGAGAGGAAGAGAAAGCGAGAGGAGGAAAAACAACATTAAAATGGATTGAGAAGGTGTGGCTCTGAGGAAAGAAAACCAACAATAAATTAGGAAGAATAAAATAAAAACTAATTTAAACTTAGAGGGAGAGAGAGAAACAGAGAGCGAGACAGAGAGAGAGACAGAGCGAGAGAGAGCGAGAGAGAGAGAGAGAGAGACAGAAAGACAGTTGGAGGGAATAGAGAGGAGAGAGAGAGACAGGCAGAGAGAGAGAAGGGGAGATGAAAAGAGAGCGAGGAAGAGAGAGAGCGAGAGAGAGCGGATGTGTTGGGAGCATTCGGGGTGATTATAAGAACTGCTAAATGGTAAACAACGCATTTGTGGCTTTTCTGTTGCTGTTTTTTTGGTTTCGTTTTTTTATCGACAAAGACATCAGACTTCCACTAAATTGGAGACATTTAATTGAAAGGAATTAGACCAACTTATTGGAACAAATGATTAAACAATTAGCTGTGGCAAGGGGAAAGAAGCCTCTGGCTATTTAAAATGTCTGCATATAGATTCCAGGGGAGTACACAAACTGAGTGAGAATCCATATGCAATGCAACAAAAGAGACTCCCAAAATTAGCCCTACATTTATGACTTTATGGTCGATTTGTGCTCAAGGCTAAGGCTATATAATAAATGATTGAAGCCATTTATAAAGTGTTGGTAGATTTCTTTCTTACTCCAAGACCTTAAAAAGCAGGTAAGATGAGAATGTGGAGGAAACAACCTAAAATACGATGCTGTGGGCTGGCTACGTTGTGGCATCTCCCGGGGAATCACCCCGTTTGAGGATACCGCTAGCTAGATATAATGCAGATTTAATCATTTGGGCTTTTAGCCTACTAACACAAAGCTATGACTACAACGCTAGGTCAGAATGAATAGCTAGCCTATTACGCAAAGATTCCTAGTAGCCTTACACTGGATTTGTTAATGGGTCAGACAAGAATGGCGAAAAAAGTGAATAGCAGATGAGTGCTTCCACCCGGTGGCAGAAGAGAGGACAGCAGCTCACGGCGCGTTGGAAATCTCCGTTCTAAGGATTATACGGGTTGCTTTTGTTTGACGGTTGAACCGTAAATCGCAATGTTTTGGGGAGAGGTTTTAACGGTAAAAACCCCAATATATATAATGTATGCTTCGTACGTATGCTACACGTACATAGCTCACCTGCATTCGCCGATGCTGTATGAAGATGAAAGTGCATCCCCTCATATATCATTTAGAATATTTGACACATGACAGCGTAGCATTAATCAGACTGAACTCTTGATGTCGCTCATGGTAATCACGTGGCCTCTTCAACACATGCAGGTGCTGCTGGTTTTTCTGGGGGGGATTCCCAGCGGTGGATGATGATTGGGTTTGAATGCAGCCCAGCACACAGTGTGTGTGTGTGTGTGTGTGTGTGTGTGTGAGTGTGAGTGTGAGTGTGAGTGTGAGTGTGAGTGTGTGTGTGTGTGTGTGTGTGTGTGTGTGAGAGAGGGTGTGTGTGTGTGTGTGTGTGTGTGTGGATGTGAGTGTGAGTGTGAGTGTGTGTGTGAGGGTGTGTGTGTGTGAGTGAGTGTGTGTGTGTGTGTTCGCGGGCAGCATGCAAAATACGTCTATAATATACACCTCCACCTTGGGGAGAGGTGTGTGTATATTGTGCGTGGGGGTGGTGTACAGCACGTGTGTGTCCTGAGTACCACACAACGCATTTCATTGTTCATTTTCCGGGAAAACAAGTGAGATGAAATTGGTGGATTGACGTGTAATTGTCGTTGTCATGGTAATGCATTGTATGTTCAGTGTCGCTGGGGACATGACGCAGAGACTGAGACTACCGTGAAGTGCATACGATACAGCCGTACATTACAGGCTAGACAAGATGGATGTTTCTGTGAGACAGCCAGCGTTGTGGTGGTGGTGTCTTAGGATGGTCCTACAACAGGAAAGAGATCTGTGGTGTGTCTACAGAGGGCCGGTGCTGGGTGGATGCTGACTCACTCTTTGGTGCAGCGGTCGGAGGAGATCCGTCAGTGTACCGGGGTGGCCGGTCTGGTGG
>JACYXH010000232.1:835000-860000 GCA_026745465.1 Lota lota
CACACACACACACAGAAGTATTAACTTGTGTTCTTCAAAAGGTGCAAATACACTTTGTTTACTCTAAAAAGACCTTTCCTGCATCTTTCCTTGATTTATTTTCTTAGCATTTTATGTCCCTCAATCGTCTACCCCGTGTGTGTGTGTGTGTGTGTGTGTGTGTGTGTGCGTGCGTGCGTGCGTGTGTGTGTGTGTGATTGATCTCTTGATGGGTGTTTGCCCTGCTCAGCCTGTTTACTTATATACATAATAACTGACAGTTTCCATGTAAAGAAAGCAACAAATGATTATATGGTCGATCACTTCAACATTAACTATTTAATTGAATTATGTGCAGTCCATTGTCCATCAGTTAAAGGCCTTTAAATGTTGCATGTTATTTGTTGGCGCTACTGTTATGATCTTATTTGTCAACGAGGGAAAGCTTTGTGGTATGATGTCCACTAAAGCCCTTTTACACCAGGCCACAATGCGGCAACCTTAGCATCACTGCCAAGAACATGGTGTCAATTGAACATTTCTATGCAAAGCGTTCTATAATGTATAATAATATTTGTATATACTTGTGAACTGGGCTACTTCATGAGATTCATTAGAATTCAGGCCTTCGATGGGATGAATATTATCAGAAATTCAATAACAAACTCATGCAATGAGAGAAGCCTTCAGGCTTTGAACTGACAATTTAGGTTTCAGCTTTTTGCCTTTCACAGCCCCTGGCTCCAGGATAATGCACTAGTCTAATACAAGCCCCTAATGTGTCTGAACAATCTGATTTATAGATTCAATACGTCAAAATCTGAACCAGAATAATGATTTACCAAGGGCAATTAGTATATGAATCACACACATACACACACAAATGAAATACCATTAGATAACAATAACCTATAAACGCAAATACAGTATAAAATGTATGCTATCGAAAAGAATATGCATGTATACACGCAAACATTTACATAAAATAACATCAAACGATAGACGATGTAACCGTAAAGTGTGATGCTGGGACATTGCACTGTCAATGCGTGGTCCTCAGAAGTGTAGCATGGCCTGCATGTCATCTTTACATGTGGCCCAGGCGGGTAAACACACTGTACCTCACTCCCGAACACACACTCAGAGCCACCCAGGAGTGTGTGTGTCCCCGCACGTCTCCGTGGTAGAAGCAGTGATCCTGGAAGAGAAGAGGGAAGAATGAGATGGCGTGGGGGGTGGGGTGGGGTGGGGTGGGGGGCGTGGGGTGGGGTGGGGTGGGTGGGGGGCGTGGGGTGGGGTGGGGGGGTGGGGTGGGGGGCGGGGCGGGGGGTGGAATCAATACCTCATATCTCATGTCTTTGAAGGAAAACATTAGCAAGGCTAAAGATAATGTTAATGGACGGCTTCTATCGACCCCCCCCCCCCCCCCCCCCCCCCACCCCCATCTAGCGAAGGATTGATTCTGCTAGATGGATTTGTGCACGTTTGTGTGTATTTCTGCTATTTATGTGTGTGTGTGTGTGTGTGTGTGTGTGTGTGTGTGTGTGTGCGTGTGTGTGTGCGTGTGCGTGCGTGCGTGCGTGCGTGCGTGCGTGTGTGTGTGTGTGTGCGTGCGTGTGTGTGTGTGCGTGCGTGCGTAGGCATGGGCGAGGTTGGAGGGCCCATAGTGCTCATGTTTCATGAATAAGCCGCTGTAGACAAAAACACCAAGTACCTGCTGTGTTTGACAAACAGACATCACTAATCGATAAGGACGCTGGCGCTCCCTGGGAGATTGCGTTGGGATGAAGATCGGTTTAGTTATCAATGTTTGATTATAGCACACTAACTTCCAACAAAAGGAAGAAAAGCGGAATCTTCTGGGAACTTTTAAAGCAGAAATGCAGAGTTGGGAGGAGAGGGATCGTGGCTTGGGCAAAGACAACAACTTCGTTGGGATCAAAACGATTCAGGGACACGGCATTTTGTCCGTGAGTCATTGCTTCGGAGTCCCATAACCTGTCCGTCCATAATTCCCGGTAGAGAATAGCGTTATCTCTGCCTTTTCTGTCGCTGTCCGCTTCTTTCAATGTCAGCCATCGTTGAAATGCGCGACCAGGATATGGGTGGGAGTTGGGTGACCCTCTATATTTATTTATTCTAATCCTTTAAGCCCGTTTTTAAATGAGCTAGTTTTTGTTGTGAATGGGAGTGTCGTGGGGTGGGATTACGGGAAACATAGACTAAATAAATGTGTCATGTGCAGAACAAAATTGGTAGTCTTGTTACTGCGCATTGGCACAATAAAAAGACTACCGATTTTGTATGTTTCCAGAGAGAAATCCCTCCTATGTTTCGGCAGAACAGGACAAGAACGGAGGACGCCACCTTTAAGTACATTTAAGTACGTCAATGTCCTGAAGAAAAAACTTAAAGACAAGCAACCTTGAAATAACTTTTCATGAACAAAAGAAAGAAAAACTAAACAGCCTGTGCACCAAAACGACCTTTCATCACATAAAGAATAGAATTAGACAATAACATTTACTTTGTATTGTTCTATTTAAGTAGTATTTCACAATTATTGATGATCGACATGTTATCAATATTTGTATTAATATTTGATGTTGAAAGGGCTTAACGTGCGTCTAATACCGATGTACTACGATACTACGATCTCATACCCTATTTAAAGAGACACACAACCCAGCGCAGCTCCTCCTTATTCTAGAACAAGGTCACGACGTCCTGGCCTTACAGCCTTGGAGCAACAAAGTACGCTCGGTCCAACAGACGCAGCCCAAAATAACAACCCCCTTTGTATTCACACTGAAGTGGTTTACACAAGCGAGCTGACACCTCCCGGTACATCCCATAATATAAGGTACAAGAGGAATCCATTTATGACTGGTCCGTCCAGACTCCCCGGGCCGAGCTGACTGGCTGAGCGTGAAATTAGCTAATTTAATTCAGTGCTCATTCACAGGAAGACACAAAAACAATTGTGTGACGGACAACTTGGCCCTCTACAACCCTGGGCTCGTTTAGACACACAGCCGCAGATGACGGAGGCGGAAAACCGCTTTCAAAAAGCCCCGAACACAAGGCAGAGAGCTGAGCTGAATGCGGATGATACATCATCTGTTCCATGGTCATAGTTGGATTACTTGAGCTGGGAACAGAATGAATAGGAAATAACGCTCTCGAGTATTTGTTGTTATCCCTTTTGGTTTTTCGTCCAGGGAGAGTGATAAGAAAAAGTGGAACCGTTAAATTGTTTATTTTCTTTATGCTGAAGATGATTGCAATACAGTTGAAAGTAATTATGTTAATTCACTTCAGTCTCCCCATTTAACGATGGAAGACACTAATACAGTTTTTTAGACTCTTTGGTAATACTTCCAGATACAAATATGCCAAACAAGTAAACTCAGTGGTTCGCATGTATAGAGTTATATGTTTATATATGTTTATATATGTGTAAACACTGTTCCAAAAATTCAGGCTATTAAGTTCATCCAACCCAATACAAAATGTGCACATCGATTCATGTTACGCTAAAAGTTATCCTTTCGAAAAGTTTGACTTCCTGCTTCCTGAGGATTGAAACCTTTGCTCTGACAACCAGTAATAAACATGGCGGCTGTTTTGATCGATGATGAGAGATAGACAGTTTGAAGATTGCAAGTCGCTGAACTAAATCCCCATCTCCCGGTAAGAAAGACACAGATCTGAATGTTGTGCATCAGGACGCTGTGACCCCGGTAAGTCTCTGGGGCTTTTTATAGCAAACACTGTGCGAGACGCAACTACACGTAACGACGTGTTAAAAAAACCATGTCTTTAAAAAAAACTACTAAAATGTATGCCGATGGCAATTCACGGAAACCAGCAGGGACTGGAACAACAATAACATAAAAAACAACTCAAACGAGCAGCAAGTGGCCTTAGGGCCAACAGTTAGGGCCTTCTTGTGGTCCTGCTTGTCAGAGGTGAACAGCTTATAGGGCTGTGTGGGTCGCAGTGCAACCTCAGCCTGACATGGACCATCCACACCCTGCATCTGGATATGACCCCCGGATGCTGTGGTCGAGGGAGCCAGCGGGGCGGGCCGTGGGGTGCTGGGGGGGAGGGAGCCAGCGGGGCGGGCCGTGGGGTGCTGGGGGGGAGGGAGCCAGCGGGGCGGGCCGTGGGGTGCTGGGGGGGAGGGAGCCAGCGGGGCGGGCCGTGGGGTGCTGGGGGGGAGGGAGCCAGCGGGGCGGGCCGTGGGGTGCTGGGGGGGGAGGGAGCCAGCGGGGCGGGCCGTGGGGTGCTGGGGGGGAGGGAGCCAGCGGGGCGGGCCGTGGGGTGCTGGGGGGGAGGGAGCCAGCGGGGCGGGCCGTGGGGTGCTGGGGGGGAGGGAGCCAGCGGGGCGGGCCGTGGGGTGCTGGGGGGGAGGGAGCCAGCGGGGCGGGCCGTGGGGTGCTGGGGGGGAGGGAGCCAGCGGGGCGGGCCGTGGGGTGCTGGGGGGGAGGGAGCCAGCGGGGCGGGCCGTGGGGTGCTGGGGGGGAGGGAGCCAGCGGGGCGGGCCGTGGGGTGGAGCGCCTCGTTCTCTTCATCTGAGATCACAGAACATACAGGGTGCTGACACCTAGCATGCACCACGAGTGTGTGTGTTTGTGTGTGCGTGTGTACGCGTGCATGTGTGTGTGTTTGTTTATGTGTGTGTGTGTGTGTGTGTGTGTGTGTGTGTGTGTGTGGGGGGGGGGGGGTTGTGTGTGTGTATGTGTTTGTAAAAGTCTCCAATAGTTGACATTGTGTTCAGGGTGTGCACGTGTGTGTGTGTATTTGTGTGTGTGTGTGTGTGTGTGTGTGTGTGTGTGTGTGTGTGTCTATTAGTGAGAGCACACGTCTTCATTGTTGAGACATTGTGTGTAGGGTGTACGTGCACATGTGTGTCCGTTTGTGGGTGTGTGTGTGTGTGTCTTCTCAATTGTAACATTACAGTTAGGGCGTGTGCGCCCATGCTGCTGCACTGTTCCTACTATGAGTCAAAGGTCAAAGGGGAAGTTTCTCTGCTGGAGATCCACACCTTGCCTTTCATGCTGACAGTGTAGCCCTTTAATTAATACCCTCTGCCGATGTAGAGCGACACCCAGCCGGGCTGCACAGCACACTACTACAGTAGGTTTGACCAAATAAACGCAGAAAACCTTGTATAATGCACTGAACGGGTGGAGCGGAAACCGCCCAGAAAAGAAAAAGAAAGAAAGAAAGAGCCTCATAAACGCCTCTTTCTCTCGCATTACACTATCGCCTCGTATATGAAGCAGAACAACAGGCGTCCATGTTGCCTGGCAACATGTAACCAAGTTGTTGTTTGTTGATGTTGCTCGGCAACGAACACGGCATGCTCTTAGTTTGGTGGAATTCTTGCCATGTTGTTACATGATTGCTACTGTGTTGTCTGTGCTAATGAACTGCTGATGTCTGCCTGTACTGTGCTGCCCTCCTTCATCACAACATTTCACCAGAGGCCCGGTGGGCTGGTGCAGATGGTGAAATGTATGTTGTTCTGTGTTTCATATTTAGCATGTTGCTATTTACTTAAATGGTCGACGTTAAATAGCCTACATTTACACGCGCTGTTCAGACCAGCGGCCACTCAAAGCGCTTTGCAAATGATTGTCTCACATTCACTCATTCATACACCCGTGTGAATGAGTGATGCTGACGCTAAATTGGTCAACCGCTCCAGGAAACACGCACTTGTCTTTTTGTAGCACAGTGGCTGTGACTTCTTCTGTGTCATGACCGCACTGGTGTGTGTGTGTGTGTGTGTGTGTGTGTGTGTGTGTGTGTGTGTGTGTGTGTAAGAGTGAGTGAGTGAGTGTGTGTGTTCCAGGCTATAAAGTACAGTCCATACCGTACAGACCACATAGCCTAATATGTAATGGCTCTGGACAACACTGACACTATCCCAGTACATTGAGAGATGATGCCTTACTTTAACCAGAGGCTTCATCTCAAGGGTTTATCGCTCATTCTTCAATCATAATACAAGGCCAGCCACTAGGCTGCTGGATACACAGTGTTTATCAACTTCAACAGTGATTGGTCTGTTTTATGGTCTTCCTCTTGGCAGTAGACCTATGTTTATAAAAAGGGTTGCAAGTGAAATCTTTCTTCTAAATCACTACCACTGCAGACTCATGTCAGAGGTGTGCGGGGAAAGTTCTGGTAAGTGTTGGCAGCAGATTTGAAAAAATCAATGTATGAATAAACCCGGTTTGAAGAATAGCTTGAAAAAAAGATGGGAATGCGAAATTGTTGACTCATTTAAGATAAATGTGTGTGCGTGAGTGTGCGCGTGTGTGTGTGCATGTTTGTGTGTACTGAGTCTCTAGGGCAGTGTGTTTATGTTGCACATCGACCACATACCTGACCTGCAAAGTATGTGTCTATTAAAGTGTGTTTTTGTGTATAGTATTTATTTAGTGTTACACACCTGTGTGAGTGTGTCTCCATCTATGAACTTGTATCCGAGTATTCATAGGATTATTTATTCTTTTAAACCAACGTGTCTCCCCCTGACAACCAACGGAAATGGTTCCCTTACTAATTATGAAAAGAGACTTTTGTCTTCCTCCTCTACCAGCGAGCGAGAGAGACAGAGAGAGAGACAGAGAGAGAGACAGAGAGAGTCAGACAGAGAGAGAGAGACAGAGAGAGAGAGAGAGAGAGAGAGAGACAGAGAGAGTCAGACAGAGAGAGAGAGACAGAGAGAGAGTCAGACAGAGAGAGAGAGACAGAGAGAGAGACAGAGAGAGAGTCAGACAGAGAGAGAGAAGATGAGAGAGAGAAGATGAGAGAATGGCAGAGGCAGGAAAGCATTAGGAGAGGCGAGACAGGGGGAATAAATGACCGTCTGCCACACAACTTCCAACACCGCTTAGAATGCTGGCGCAGCCATCAGCGGCCACCAATTATCTCTTTCCAATAACAAGAGCCTCAGCACAAACCCCAGCTCCCAGACACAAACCCCAGCTCCCAGACACAAACCCCAGCTCCCAGACACAAACCCCAGCTCCCAGACACAAACCCCAGCTCCCAGGTAAAGGCCCAAATGTACACTGATTTCGGCATGGTAAAATATAGTCGCTGCGATGCCTTGGTTGCTCATTTAATGATGAACAACTTGAGCGCTCATACAAATGCGCACCGTGCCTCACACTCCCACAACGTCTTGCTTGGAACTGGTTCATCTTGAAACAAACTGAGCGGTACGCAATCGTCCATATTTGGGGGGGCGGGGTGGGTGGGGGGGGGGGGGGGGGGGGGGGGGGGGGGGGGGGGGGGCAGCAGGCAACCAGGACTCACCGTGTGGTTAGCGTTGACCGTCACAGCGCGCCCCTCCTCCGTGTAGTGTGTCTCGGTGAAGTCGGGCCCCAGCAGCTCCCTGGGGAGAGAGACAACACGAGACTCAGGAGACTGTTTGGAGGTTGAAGTTACAAAACACCCCAGTGGTTGTCACCTCTCCCTGCACGGGGCAGTCGACACAGGAAGCTCGCTTAACACTCACGTATCGGAGTTTCAATAATGTAGTGTCTACCTCAACTGTCCATCATGTCTACACTTATGTTTGCATCTACATTAATACTGCTCTTATTGTGTGTGCATCTAGACATGTTTTCATATTATTGACATGTTATTCTTTCTATTCATTTTCTTAATTGGTTTACATTTTTCTACGGTCCTGTTCTTTCTGCTATGACACCCGAATTTCCCGTCTGGGATTAATTATTAATAATAATAAAATGAATAAAGAGCTATTTTATCATTTCTTATGAAGACCTCATTTGAGTTCCCCACAGTACATAAAACCACTAGCACCTGCCACTAAACGGGAGAGACCTTTGTATTATCATTTTCCCTTGGTACCGGTATAAGGATATGGCTCAAATAACCCACATAAAACAACATATCGAAGTGGTGAATGTGAGCACAGTGGTCTAAAAGCGTTGGAGAGTTTGAAAGTTGAAATGTCCTTGAAAGGTTGAAACGTCTAAAAAAAAAATGGCAAAACTGTCAAACAACGCTTAATATCTCATTGCTCTCTCGCCGCTGGAAGAACCAGGTGAACCACAGGGAAAAATGACTCAGACGCACCACTCTGAGGTGACAGTCTGGATGGTAAGATCCAGGTGAACCACAGGGAAAAAGGACTCAGACGCACCACTCTGAGGTGACAGTCTGGATGGTAAGATCCAGGTGAACCACAGGGAAAAAGGACTCAGACGCACCACTCTGAGGTGACAGTCTGGATGGTAAGAACGGTCTTTACTAAGAAGCAGGGGTCGGTACACGGGTACCATGACAACCAGGCTAACAACCCGGCAGGGAGGAGACGGGCGTAGTGGGTCGCTACACGGGTCATCATGACAACCAGGCTAACAACCCGGCAGGGAGGAGACGGGCGTAGTGGGTCGGTACACGGGTACCATGACAACCAGGCTAACAACCCGGCAGGGAGGAGACGGGCGTAGTGGGTCGCTACACGGGTACCATGACAACCAGGCTAACAACCCGGCAGGGAGGAGACGGGCGTAGTGGGTCGGTACACGGGTACCATGACAACCAGGCTAACAACCCGGCAGGGAGGAGACGGGCGTAGTGGGTCGGTACACGGGTACCATGACAACCAGGCTAACAACCCGGCAGGGAGGAGACGGGCGTAGTGGGTCGGTACACGGGTACCATGACAACCAGGCTAACAACCCGGCAGGGAGGAGACGGGCGTAGTGGGTCGGTACACGGGTACCATGACAACCAGGCTAACAACCCGGCAGGGAGGAGACGGGCGTAGTGGGTCGGTACACGGGTACCATGACAACCAGGCTAACAACCCGGCAGGGAGGAGACGGGCGTAGTGGGTCGGTACACGGGTACCATGACAACCAGGCTAACAACCCGGCAGGGAGGAGACGGGCGTAGTGGGTCGGTACACGGGTACCATGACAACCAGGCTAACAACCCGGCAGGGAGGAGACGGGCGTAGTGGGTCGGTACACGGGTCATCAGTTGGAGGTCAGGCAAACAATCCGGCAGGGAGACGGCAAAGGCGGGAATAACAGGCAGGAATCAAAAACCAGGAGTCTTAGAAATCGCCAGGAGTAACGCTGGAACGTTTGACACGGAGGAACAAAGACGAACCGGCACAGAGGAAGGGAAACACGCAGACTACTAGGAGGGGACTGTTGATGAGGGACAGGAGAAAACAATCAAGGTGAGTGGGAACAATCAGAAGCAGGAAACACGAGGAGAGAGTGAAGTCTTCGATGAAGGGGGCGGGATGTGACAGCATCACCGCGGGAGACCACGCCGGTGCATCATCCCTACCGTCATGTGGGTATCCGTGTAGTCACTCAGTATGGCATGTTAAAGTAAAAGATTGTAACTCTAATTCATTCAGAACTCCTACTCACAAAGGCGAGGCTCATATTTCTTAGGGGTTTGACAATGCACTCATGTGAGTGTTAATCAAAGTTGATCAACGACATTACAAAATGCACACACCCACGCGCGCGCGCACACACACACACACGCGCGCACGCGCACACACACACACACACACACACACACACACACAGAATAACCGAGCAGACAAAGTCCTGCCACCAACAATCAACAACGAAAGAATAATGTTGAAGCAAAGCCCTTTAAAAAGTTCACTAGTATTTCCTTTCCTCTTCATCATCCCTGTGTTACTTCCACCTCTTCATCATCCCTGTGTTACTTCCACCTCTTCATCATCCCTGTGTTACTTCCACCTCTTCATCATCCCTGTGTTACTTCCACCTCTTCATCATCCCTGTGTTACTTCCACCTCTTCATCATCCCTGTGTTACTTCCACCTCTTCATCATCCCTGTGTTACTTCCACCTCTTCATCATCCCTGTGTTACTTCCACCTCTTCATCATCCCTGTGTTACTTCCACCTCTTCATCATCCCTGTGTTCCTTCCACCTCTTCATCATCCCTGTGTTACTTCCACCTCTTCATCATCCCTGTGTTACTTCCACCTCTTCATCATCCCTGTGTTACTTCCACCTCTTCATCATCCCTGTTACTTCCACACGGTGATAAAAGGTCCCGAGCTGTGTGTATATCTCCCTGAATAAACCATGCGATCACAATCACAAATTGAGTCCCCTCATGTTGACAGGTCAAAATGCCAGGCGTGCCGCAGCCCTGTGGTCTCGCTCTTATCACCGCGTGTTCATCTGTCAAGTGACCTATCTCCAATGTACCAAACATTTCTTCATCTGTCTACCCCCCGCATGCACACACCCACACACCCCCCCCCACACACACACAACCACCCACATATACCCCACACACACACAACCACCCACTCCCCCCCCACACACACACACACCCACCCACACACACACACCCACACATACACCCACACCCACCCCACACACATAACCCCCCCCACGCCACACACACATAACCACACCCACACACACACGGGGGGGGGGGGGGGGGGGGGCTATGGCACCCAGAAAGAAGGGGAGAGGGAGGGGGGAATGTGTGATGACTCTGAAAAGGTCACCTTTTACCGCAAAGATGTGTCAGCCAGCAGGGTGGATATCCGTGGCATTTGTCATCTCGCCGTACGTGGGATGTCAAATCCCAGGGCTTCCCTGGGCGGGGCGGGGTGGGGTGGGGGGTGGGGGGGGGTGGGGCAGCCCCGCCCGGCACCTCGTGTCTTCTTTGTGCTTCATCATCCACTCCATGTCTGTCTGTCTGTGTGTGTCTGTGTGTGTGTGTGTGTGTGTGTCTGTGTGTGTGTGTCTGTGTCTGTCTGTGTGTGTGTCTGTGTCTGTCTGTGTGTGTGTCTGTGTGTCTGTGTGTGTGTCTGTGTCTGTGTGTGTGTGTGTCTGTGTGTGTGTGTCTGTGTGTGTGTGTGTCTGTGTCTGTGTGTGTCTGTGTGTGTGTGTGTGTGTGTCTATGTGTGTATGTGTGTCAGAGAGAGAAAAAAAAAAAGGGGGTCCAATTTCCATGCGGCCCCGGGGCCCTATTGTAGTATTCATCGGGGGGGGGGGGGGGGGGGGCTGTAATGAATCATAATCCAACTCTCTCTCCATCCCACTTGTTCACTGCACTCAATTTGCGTTGCTTTGAAAATAAAATAATAGAAAGGCACAGAATTGATCAGGTGGGCAGCAATAGGCTGCTCTCCCGTTCAGAGCCATGAAGAGCTCCATGTTGGAAATTTAATTCTCTATTATCAGGACCGTATTTACCTAGAAATCATTTTAAACAAAGGGAGCTAGAGAGTGAGCGAGAGAGAGGAGAAAGACAGAGTGAAGGAGAGAGAGTGAAGGATGAAGGAGAGAGAGTGAAGGAGAGAGAGAGAGAGAGAGTGAGCGAGAGAGAGCGAGAGTGAAGGAGAGAGAGAGAGAGAGAGAGAGAGAGAGAGAGAGAGAGAGAGAGTGAAGGAGTGAGAGTGAAGGCGAGAGAGAGAGTAAAGGAGAGAGAGAGAGTGATCCCTCCATTTTGGCTCCTCAGTCCCTTCCAATTCAATCTCTTCTTTCTCAGGAAGGTGGAGATTAAACCACACAGCGCAGCTAAACACACACGTCAAATGTCACATTCCAGCAGGTTCTTCAGGAGCCTGAGTCTCATTTCTTTGGGCTGGACCGAAAGGTCACCCAAGACAAGCCAGCCTTCCCCCTTCTCCGTTTCAATTGGAAATGCTGCTGATCCGTACACGTTCAACATAATCCCCACGGATGGGCTTTATGTTTCCTTCACAACTGGCCGGAATTCGACGCTGCCAAAGCAAGCAGGTGTGGTGGGAGTGGACCATGCCGATCTTACCATGCTCTTAAAGCATGCCACAAAATCTAAAATGTAATCATAATTATCTCTTCAAACGGTACAGGAATGAACCGACTATGTGTTTGTGTGTGTGTAGGTGTGTGTGTGTGTATGTGTAGGTGTGTGTGTGTGTGTGTGTGTGTGTGTAGGTGTGTGTGTGTATGTGTAGGTGTGTGTGTGTGTGTGTGTGTGTAGGTGTGTGTGTGTGTGTGTGTGTGTAGGTGTGTGTAGCTGTGTGTAGGTGTGTGTGTGTGTGTAGCTGTGTGTAGGTGTGTGTGTAGGTGTGTAGGTGTGTGTGTGTGTGTGTGTAGCTGTGTGTAGGTGTGTGTGAACCCTTTCAGCCATTGAACTGAAACATGGCGGGGGTGTGTGTGAAGCTGGACCTGACCCGAGGTCAAACTTGATTTGTGAATTCCCAGGATTGTGAACCAAGCGTGAATACGAGGGCTCTGATTGGACTGGTTTGACTTGACGGAGTGAATGGCTGTATTGGTTTTCCCTGCGGATATTACGACGAATGCAAAGAGGAAGAGATAAGGGCACTTGGTCAGAGCTACGGCCTAATTGAAGTAGTAATTGTAGCATTGTGGTGGATTGTTGTTGTTTCATTTACTTATTGTAGTGGATGTCGAGTGTACAGAACCTCAATCTCTTCAAGAGAATAATGTTTTCAACGTAATGCCTCCCCTTGAGATTTCACTTGTGACTGAAAGAGGAAAAGAGGAAATCTAGGCGAGGCATCTGCTCTTGTGTCTCGAGGAGTAAATAAAACCGGAAATAGTCATTCCTAAATTTGATAGAAAAAGTAAAAAAATTAAGAATTTCTCAAATCTGCACTTACATCCTAACGATAGTTACAAAGTGGGAGGAGCTACACTGGAGGGTCATGGATTCTAATGTAAAAATCGATTCACAAATCCCATTGACATTTTTCCCTTATGGGTTTTGGAGCATTGTTAGAGTTCCACTCAAATGAAACATGAAACTCTCCTTGATCAGTCATGACAACAAACTATCGTTAAGTAGTGTAAGAGAATCGTAGTTCGTTTAAAAAAGGACCAAGGCACAACATAATTAGTGGGTAAGATGACTTCTAGCAGTGTGTCAAGTACCATGGAGTATAACCGTTAGTTGATAAGAATCAACTACCTGATTAATCAGGTATTCTTCCATTCACCACAGTGTGAAACAAACAATGAACAACACCTTATCCACAAAACAAACCAAACAACTAAGGTTTGGTCCCTGTATACTGACCAAACATTAGTTGTCTGGTTTGTTTTGTGGATAAGGGCTAGTTCATTGTTTGTTTCACACTGTGGTGAATGGAAGAATACCTGATTAATCGGGTAGTTGATTCTTATCAACTAACGGTTATACTCCATGATTTTTGATTTTCATTGCAACCATCAATGTGTGTGTACTTCTTCTGGTACGGAGGACTCAATGTATCAGGCAAGTCTGGTACCAGCAAGACAAGTACTTCTGTCCTAAATCACTACTACGCCATACTATACTACTGCAACACACAAACAGTAAATACAAATGTACTGTTGTGATATTCCTTTTGTTAATGTACACCCGTTTCACTCTCTGGTTTTTCACCTTATTGTTTATTTCCTATTCATATTTGTATATTGTCTTATATTGATGTTTAGTTTTATTCTGCTGCTCTAACAACCAATTCCCCTTGGGGATTAATAAAACAGGCCAACCGTTATATCTATCTACTAGTTTTATCTGTGTCAAATGTTACTCTGCAAAAAACAAAGCTGAAGCACATTTACAGGAGAACAATCATGCCACCTAAAATCACCCTCACATAATTAAGAAGCGCCCCACGATTGGGTCCTGTGCTTCTGGAACACTAAACTCCGCCCACTACGCAACTCTGCATTTAACCTATGAAATCTACAATGAGATTCGCTTTCGCCAACTTGGGACCGTCAATTTGTTCCTCTCTTGTGATTGGTCGGGAATCGCCGAGGCTCATGGGTAGTGTAGTAGATCATGGGAGTTATGGAAACAGGGGAAAATGTACGATATAAAGCACATATTCTCAGCAATGTAGGTAAAACATTTACATGTATTGGTTGTAACAGTGAAACACCAGAATAATATTTTCCCTAGTCTACGATCGTGAGTCTACTGGATTACGGTTTGGCCATAACGACAGACGATATGTTCAAACGTGGTTAAACATGGGGGAAATTGGTAGTGTACACCACACCACACTGCCGAAGCCCTATCGCTGCTGTCAGCCCCCACCAACAAACAACCACCCCCGGCTTCCCCCCCCCCCCCCCCCCCCCGTTGCCATGGTGACCTCCTTGTGTTGGTTCTCTCGCCAGAGTCGAGCCTCCTTCTCTCATTAGAAGAATGGTGTCAGTTGGTGGCGGCTGTGCTGTTGTGCTGCGCTGTTGCCGAGCAGCAATCAAGCAGCCACACACACACACACACACACACGCGCACACACACACACACACACACACACACACACACACACACACACACACACACATATACACACACACACACATATACACACACGCACACACACACATATACACACATATACACACACACACACATACACACACACACACACATATACACACACACACACGCACGCACACACACTCTCTCACCCGCCCACTGCCCTCGCCTCTCTCTCCTCCTCTAGTGCACAGCCGGGGTCAAAGCCCAACAGAAACAAAAAGGTAAAGAATGTAACGTTGTTGTTTTGAGCTTCTTGTCTTCACAGAAGCTCAATCCAAACAGGGTTTTAGCGTGGCCAGTATAATTAGCTCACTAATGAGTGGATGATGTCATGTTTGAGAGTGAAACACGACAGAAGAACTTTGCTTCCTCCTCACTCAGGCTACAGCTGTGTGGATAGGAGATGTGGTTCACAAACTCTGAGGCCTAAAACCAGAAGGTACACAGCAGAAGGATGGTCCAAGTGGTTAACACAAACATCACAGCATCCTTATAAGTATATCTGTGTAAAGAACTTTGAATGTAGAGTTCACACAATAACACTTAAGGTTTTCTGTCCTTAGCATACCTGATGCAAAAGCATTTCAAACCAGAAAAACTGAATGACAGGACAGGACAAAGAGCTTGATAATTGTACAAATCGATTAAATCTATCACTTTTGGTGGAATCTATCAAATGTAGACTGGATAATAATTGCTTTTCTCTGTTAAAACATGGCGCACTATGTTGTTGTGTTGAACTCTCTTTAATTAACTTAAGGAAATGCAAGTGAAACTAATCGCCCTTCTGATATTTTCCACTTCTACAAATGTTCTTATTGTTTAGTCATTTCCTTTTTTTAATTGTCTTACTTTATGGGGCTATTGGGCTTTCTTTATGGGTACAAATAAATGGTTTGGAAAAGCATAAAACATTGGCCTATTGAAGTCAGGTTATTGACAATCGAGAATCGAGTAATTATGTCAAATGAATGAGACGTGGAATTAAATTGTCAAGGCATTTTTGTATTGCTTTTTAGGACACTTTTAGGGCGCTTTTTCACAGGCTTGTATTGCTCTCTGGGGACGAATTGAAGAGCCATAACTACAAGCTGGACCAGCAAGTACAACACAAGAGTGACAGTAACAAGAGCTGGTGAAATAACAGAAGCTGTTCGTCCGCAACAATGAAAGGCCTGAGAACTGAGCTATTCGGTTGCATTTGCTCACAAACAAAGCCTCCTTAAAAACTTAAATACAGTCACATTGACTCCAATAAAACAAGGATAGGGTCTTAACTATTGTTATGATTGGCATTACAGGCCTCCTGTTTGCAAAGCCTGCATTAACACGACGTCTGAAGTCCAGACACAAGAGTGAGAGATTAAGGGATGGAGGGAGGAAAGGAGAGAGGGCGAGAAAGAGAGAGATGGAGAGAGGGAGAGAGAGAGAGAGAGAGAGAGAGAGAGAGAGAGAGAGAGAGAGAGAGAGAGAGAGAGGGAGAAAGAGAGAGAAACGGATAGAAAGATAGAGAAAGAGGGAAAGAGATAGAGAAGTGAGCGAGGGATAGAGAGAGGGATGAGACAGAGAATGAGGGATGGAGAGAGAAAGGGAGACGGAGAGAGAGAGTCATAGTGACGCTCCATGCAGCACCATTAACAATAGAAAGAAAGTGAGACAGATCTCTCCGTCTCTCCTGGCACTAGCTCAGCAGATCAGGGGCACACGGGGTAATTCCTTCTATGTGGCCCATGATAGCACTTAGAGACACGATGCAGAAAGTCATGGTAAACAACAACAACCACATCATCCCAAAAATGTATTTCTGTGGCAGTGTCTTGCGGGCTTGAAGAGCCGCGTGATGTTCACCCACTTCTTCAAAATGTCCTTGGGTATCCAAAAATAAACGATCTAAAAATGGGTAAGCCGGTTGAATGTGCTTTTTTTTGTGATATTCAAGTTCCCGCCAATAAATGACTAAACAAGACCGGTTGGCTTGTTGCCAGCAGAAATGTGATTCTGAGTTGAGTGTTTAACGTCTTCAATTAGACTTCAATTCGTTAGATTCTGGAACTCGGATTCAAAACATATCTGGGGGGGGGGGGGGGGGGGGGGGGGGGGGGGTCCTTAGCAAGAAGACAAGCACAGCAAGACGATCAAAAGACAAACGCACTAAATAAAAATGAACCTGATAAATCATAACTAACTCACACAGCACAGAGCAATAACATTTAACGTTAATGGCCTGTTTTACCCTGGCTTCAAGGCCCTCGTTGATGAGCAGGCCATTCATAGCAATTGCCCAACAAATGTAAAAACTAAAGGATTTAAAATGACGACTAACTTCAAAGGGTGGAAAGAAAAGGCCAGTTTCCCACAAGGTGGGTGATGAACGAGGGAGACGAGGGAGACGAGGGAGACGATGGAGACGAGGGAGACGGCGTGGATCTCTAATTCCGACTCCATCTCATTTATTCCTGCTTCTTTGCATTTCATTTCAAAATGTGAGCGGGGGGGGTGGGGGGGGTGATTTACGGGGCGTGTTTGTTTGGCATGGACGTCACGCAGTCATCCTCTGATACAGAAGTATTAACATGTTACGTTTACATTTCAAAATATCTACTGCCCCCCCGCCCCCCCCCCCCTTCCCTCTTCAATATACACACACAATAATAAATGAGCATGAGCAGACTCATCCAGAATGGAATCTTTTCTCTATCGTTGATATGAAAAGCATCATGCATTGGCTGGTGGAGGAAATGTAACGGGCGTGGACGGAGCCGGACCAGCTGCTGGTTATGTCTACAGACCTGCTGCCAAGCACTGGCTCACATACAGTGTGTCTACAGCGTGTGTATCCTGTATATGTATATATATATATAGTTATATAGTGTGTGTGTGTGTGTGTGTGTTTCCACTGACCTAGTGACCGAGTGAAGGAAACAGTTTAACACTCAAACCCAACCCCCCCCCCCCCCACACACACACACGCACACATGCACACGCACACGCACACACACACACTTCCTTCTATTTTCTCATGCAGTTTGCCAGATTTTAAATGTGACCATCTGTGGTCATTCAACTCGCTGAACTCTTTCAGACCGATGAAATCATAGTTTAATAACCAGCCCCCATTCAACACACACACACACGCACTCACACACGCACACACTGACAGAGATCTGCAGTGTTGTTTAATGGGACCCCCCCCCCCCCCCACCCCCCCATCAGGGCGACATCCGAAATGGGCCTCATTCCAAACATATGCATTGCCTCTAGTTGGCCATACCAGCTCCCCCTGCCCTCTGGTCTCCTGTCCCTCTCTAAGAACGGGGGATGTACGATGAAGTACTAACGACGCGGGCCTCTTGAAGAAGAAGAGGTGTGGCAGAAAACACAGGAGAGAGAGAGAGAGAGAGAGAGAGAGAGAGAGAGAGAGAGAGAGAGAGAGAGAGAGAGAGAGAGAGAGAGAGAGAAGGGCGAAGCTAACTGTCCTGTCATTGGTTCAATCCTCCCTGCAACCGCAACCAAGGGGATTATTTGGACCAATAGCAGACAGGGGGGGAAGAGGAGGGATAAGGTTAGCTTTGGAGACACATGCACCTATACAGTAAATACTTTATCTTTTGTTGTCCACCAGGGTGCTACGTAGTTCTATACAGAGCTGTTTCAATGCTAAACCGAGCCTTTTTTTACATTCAAACACACACATGGTGATAATATAAGACAACTGGAAAGGCTAAGCACCTCTGACCAGGTATATAATCTATACATGTATATTGTAGTACTATGTACAGTGTAGTATAATCTGTATCATATCTTTACATGGTCAGAAAGATGCACATTGTTGATGTCTGGTGTGCAGGGGGATGAATACTCAACAAACCAGTAGAAGCTGTGTTGTTTTTTTAGGACTCAAACTAAAAAAAGATCTAAAACGTCATCCAGCCATTGAAGAGCAAACAACAAACCATCCTGTGCTTAACTGGGACGGAAATGCAGAAGTCCTTATCGACCGCACTCCAGAAGAAAACTCCAGAAGGAAAGTGGCGTTGGAAACGGCGAGGCCGGGAGAGGTGTGTACCTAAGAGCTGCTGGCTGGTTTCTGGGTCTGCGATGGCAACAGCGTGCAGGGAAAGAGACAGATATGCATTCATCAGGACGTTGAAGAGGGGGACGGGAAGGCCGGGGCACCGCTCCAAGCTGGAAGGGGTAGATAAGCTAACAAACAAACGATACCCTGGGAAGGTATCATCAAGAAGGAACTAATCTCAACACAGCGCACACACACCCTACGCTGCTCTATGTTTGCATTCATGTATAAATAAGATTATAAAAATACAATTCCAGTACACGCATTTATTTATTTTTGCTCAATAATTCATGTACGATGGTAGAGATGGTGTAATTATTAATTACATAGTTATCCTTGTCTATTCACAGGACCAAGAGCAAGGGCCAGTAGGTACGATTTAGAAGCTATTAGTTGGGTGTCATTTGTTAGAAATGCCGGCGCCATCCGTTAGCTATTAGTGACTGCGCTGTGAGCATATCTGTTCAGAGTCGACTGCGCCTCCCTCTGTATGAAGCCATTTAGACACCGCTCCTGGCTTACTCCTGACCCACCAGGGCAGCTCTTCCCTGATTGGCTCGGGGAATCCATCATGCCTGTCAATCAGAGGTGCGTGAAATGCAGCACTTCTCCGTGGCGGTGAAACGCAGTGAGAGAGCCGAGCGCGAGGGGTCGTTGTTGTTGTTGTTGTTGTTGTCGTCGTGACGGTTGCTTTGTTTCCAAATCTTTTCGGCCCTCTGTCTATTGAACTCTCGAATCTTACCTGCAGCATAGCATGAATCCACGCGCTTGGTAAGCAATTTAGAAAAAGAAACAGATAACTCATACAAACAAGAGTATGACACATATTCTGATGTTATTCTTGGCTGAAATGAATGGTTTTACCAGTAAGACTGGATGATTACTTATGTATACATAAGTACAAATATATATCGGCCACAACCTTCTGATAAACAGTCAGGCAGGCTGCATCGCATCCGACAACAACCACCAAGAACAAACAAGGTGAAGGACAACCACTAGGGCTTCACAAGTACACTTAACAGCTTAGACCTTCAAAGCCCTACCTCAGAGAAATCTAACCACCAAGAACAAACACAACGCCTGTGTGTGTGTGTGTGTGTGTGTGTGTGTGTGTGTGTGTGTGTGTGTGTGTGTGTGTGTGTGTGTACGACTGTGTCTTTGTGTGTGTGTGTGTGTGTGTGTGTGTGTGTGTGTACGACTGTGTCTTTGTGTGTGTGTGTGTGTGTGTGTGCGTGCGTGCGTGTGTGTGTGTGTGTGCATGTGTGTGTGTGCGTGCTTGCTGTGTTTGTCGAATGGGGAACAAACACGCGTTCGCAGCTTTCAACGACACTGTGAAGTGAGGCCCCAACGTGTCAGCCTCACAACCTCGCGCTAGGGAAGCAAGTGTTGGTCACATTTCATACTTTTGGCATGGTACGGCAGTTCTTTTTGTTAGGAGTTTGATTTAATATTTTTCTAAACTCCGCCCACTACGCAACTCTGCATTTAACCTATGAAATTTACAATGAGATTGGCTTTTGCGAACTTGGGACCGTCAATTTGTTCCTCTCTTGTGATTGGTCGGGAATCGCCGAGGCTCATGGGTAGTGTAGTAGATCATGGGAGTTATGGAAACAGGTTGTGTTCACTCCTTCCACGCTTCAGCGGCTCCTGGAGCAGGACGTGTTAGTTCCACAATGCACTGTCACAGCTGATTCCAATAACAATGCTAACGAGGCAAACCCTCTGATTGGCTGAGTCATCGCTGCAGGTGGCGGGCGGGAAGACATCCAGGACCGTTGAGGAAGGGATTCAAAGTGGAAGCTATTATTGGTCTTTCTCCACTGCGTAGGTGCGACACGATACGAGAGGCTTAAAAAAGGTTCCTGCACTTTGTCTTAGTTACACCGTCGGTGTAATTAGTTACACCGTCGGTGTAACTAATTACACCGACAGTCAAACTTTAGACAGATGGATCTGTGGTGCCTTCAGAGACGTTTATAACAAATAATAAAGACTTAAGGGTGTGTACTTGAGTGTGTGCGTACACACGTATGTGTGTGCGCATGGATCAAGTAAAAAAAGCACGATGTAATTTGGTTATTAGCTTCATTGTTCAACTGGGTTGTGTTTTAGTACCACATGTACTATCGCTTTCACAGATCGTATTGCTATTCAGTGCACTGCCGTGTCTCACTTATTCCCGTGGTTTCAGCGGGCGCACTGTGCAAAGTTTGTCCTTCAGGCTCCGCAAACAGGAAGTGCTGGGAGGCGGTCTCCACAGGATGCACACAGGCCTGCTGGGTGCTGCATGACCCGGCTCACTCAACACCCCCCACCCACCTGGGTTCTGCTCTGCATTCGTCCCCCCTCCCTGTCTCTGCATCCACTTCACCTCCTTTCTGCATTCACCTCTCTGTTCAACCAATCCCCCGTCGCCAAGCCGAGGACTTGGACCGAGGCAAGGATCCAAACTTGACGGCCCTTTCAGTCCACTTGAGCCGTCCGGACCGCTCGGAGCGCCGGGACGTTATTTGGATGAATGCCAGCCTCCCGCCCACAGCAACGGTTTTCCAAGATGCTAAATATTTGAATGACTTAATCTTGTTTAATTGTACTATTGAGTCATCCCTTTTAGAAATGAAGTGTGTCTCTCGGTGTTTATGATGCATATGCAACACACGAAATGCATTGCCGACGTATGTTATTAGATAGCAGACTTGCGATAGTCACATACATCTATCTTATGTCATATAGAACTGCAGTATGGGCAATATAATCACAAAATTGCAATCGATGATCCCAAAAATTACATTTAGAAGAAAAGGGGTGTTTTAGTTAGTTGCCAATAAACGGGATTTAAGTATTAAAACAACTCACTATGAAGATATACCAACTGACATTCCAAGTCACGCAACACCAGCCAGCTGTAATTCAATAACACGTTACATGAATAATTTAGCATTGTTTCAAACCTCTACATGGAGGTTTTGTGCGCGTGCGTGTGTGTGTGTGTGTGCGTGTGTGTGTGCGTGTGTGTGCACGTCTGCCTACATGTGTTGCATCAGTGGGTGCTCCTCTCAGCGTTTGCAGCACCCAGTGTGGGGAGATGGGCAGATTGTGCTTCAACACCACCCCCCAAGACACCACTCTCGCCTTGACCTGCAGCCAGAGCAGGATTACGGCAGATTAACGAGACAAAGCTCATTATTGATTTTAATCAACGATTATAGCAGAGGTTTGTCTTTGGACAAACCTCCAAAATATCCGTTTGTCTTTGGATATTTGCAGTCCAACATTACAGCGGTTTGTCAGGATAGAGCTTTCCATTATTCCAACTGAATTTAACTTTTTTCATTAAAGAAAAAAGATTTCTTTTTATGAAAGATTTGGACCCTAATGAAAAGCTTGTCAAGATTACGGCCTGGACTTCCAGCAGGAGATGTGAACAGCGTAAGCAGAGGTTGAGGTTCTCATGGCGTGATCAAAGCTCTGCCCATCGTTATTTCAGTGTTTACGTATTAGCTGATCAAACCCTTATAGTCTTATAGTCTCTCATGATGCCATAGCCCGTGTATCTTCATCCCCTGGCTTCATATACCCTGAGGCCCATGGTTGGCCTCACACACACACACACACACACACACACACACACACACGTAGACACAGACAGACACACACACACACACACACACAGACTCACACACACACACACACACACACACAGACACACGTAGACACAGACAGACACACACACACACACACACACACACAGACTCACACACACACACACACAGACACACGCGGACACACACATGCACACACACAGATACAGACAGACACACATACACACAGACACACACACGCACAGATACAGACAGACACACACAGACATACATACACGTACAAACACAGACACAGGTAGACACACACGCACGCTCAAACAACAACAAGCCCAAGAATATGGAGTTTTCAAAAATAGAGTTAGGGTTATTTCTATTTTTATACAGCGTAGTATGAAGTGTTATCACAAGACATAACGAACCATCTCAGCACCTTTTGCTGTTCTTGTCCAAACTTTAGCTACAACAAAGAAAACCCCTTTTATTAGGGGCCAGCCAGCCAGACAACCAAGGTCCTTCTGGGGCGTCGCACCACTAAAGCCATCCAAGCCAGTCGACGTCCAGACGACCGCTCTTTTATCTCCGCTCAAAGGAGACTCACAAACCAGGCAGACCCCCAAGTCATCCGACCGGTATGGGGTCTCAGTTGTTTTGGTCCCGTTCCCTTGTTTCAACTGGATCACGCGCCCCAGATATGTTACAGCGAGAGGAAGGGGGACAGATTTGCGAAGCCTTGCGTCAGCTGGCATTCCTGCGGTGCCTCCCGCAAACCCCCCCCATCCCCCTTTTCCCCCCTCGTCAGACACCAGTTCCTCTATATCTGTTCACACAACCGGTCTCTCCCCAACACCACCCACCTTTAACTACTAATTATCTCTCTCCCTCTCCCCCTCTCTCTCCCTCTCCCTCTCCCTCTCCCTCTCTCCCTCTACTGGCCTACTTCTTTTCTTGGAGGCTCCAGCCATGTTCCACTCGGAGCATAGGGCTTTTTAGGGTATCTGAGGGATCTATTAATCAGAGTGAAAACCCAATCTTCCCCCAACACTAGCCCAGTGTTTCCTCACCCCTCTTAAGAAACCCTTGCTGTTTGGTACATTCACATTTCACATTCAAAATGGAGAAGAAGTGAGAAGGCTTCAAGTGCAATAGAAAGCCTAACTAGTTGTATGATACAGCGTGCGGACTGTCCCTCCCTCTAACGGCATCAACAGAGCCCTACATTCAACCTCACAAGCCTTGCTCAGCCCTCAAATACACTTTGACCTATATTTGGTGCTCTATAGACAAAAACATTCACTCCCACAGCGAATACAAACAGAGTGATGAAGCCAACATCCAACCGCTCAGACGATTGCCCAGCAACACAACCACCAGTTCCTTCTGGTTCACTGCTGCTGAATAAAATAAGACCTGTTTTTTACTTCTTCTCGTTTCTATTCCCCCATTGTGCTACATCCACACTTGCTCTCCCACCCAACACCCCCACCCTCAATCCGACCTCAATCGCCGGTCTGCGTATCAATTCCTGTATTTATTTTCTCTTCCCGAAAGCCACAAGGTCTGTTTCCAAGACAACCAGGACCCTATGCTGACTCAATGCATTACCGGAGTCCCCTTGGCTTTAAGAACCACAACAAAGAATGTTGAACTTGGGAAACATGTCAGAAGACGTCTGTCCATTGTCCGTTGTACAGAACAAGGTTAAAAGCCCTGTTGCTCTGCGTGGAAAAATACCTGTTGCTGTTGGGCCCGTAAACTCCTGCCTAAGGAAGGTATTTCACCCCCTATTCCTCTGTATGGAGCACCACCTCCTATTCCTCTGTAAGGAGCACCACCTCCTATTCCTCTGTAAGGAGCACCACCTCCTATTCCTCTGTAAGGAGCACCACCTCCTATTCCTCTGTAAGGAGCACCACCTCCTATTCCTCTGTAAGGAGCACCACCTCCTATTCCTCTGTAAGGAGCACCACCTCCTATTCCTCTGTAAGGAGCACCACCTCCTATTCCTCTGTAAGGAGGACAGCCAGAGCACCACCTCCTGGCATTCTCCCAAATCAAGTAAGCAAAGGATTACTTGATGATCCCGTGGTCTTACTCCTAACACAGTGTCCTCTGTGTGGCTTCTTGGGTTCATGTCCACCAAAAAAGAATGTGCCTGTCGAAGAGCAAAATGTAGTGGAGGTGGTGGAGAGACATGTCCTCCTCACCACCTCCAGTGACTCGCGAGCATGTGACGTGCTCCACCTTGTGAGTCTCCTCACGTCTCCCTGCTAATGCGGAAGTAGGAGAGAGAGAGATCAAAAGAAAGATAGAGAGCGATAGAGTATAGAGAGAGAGAGGGACAGAGACAGAGAGAGAGAGAGAGAGAGAGAGAGAGAGAGAGAGAGAGAGAGGAACAGGGAGAGAGGAGAGGAACAGGGAGAGAGGAGAGGAACAGGGAGAGAGGAGAGGACAGGGAGACAGAGCTAAGTGTGTCTTGATGTTATCACGGGGTGGAGGGTAACCTCTGCTGGCCTTGAACCAGCTGCCCCCTGTGGAGCAGCCTGCTAATTCAGATTAGCCTTAGCCTCTCTATTTAGCCCTGAGGAGCATCAATTTCCCTGTCCCAGTCCCCCGTCCACAGCAGCAAATAAGAACCGGTTTAAGCTCAGCCTTGAACGATGGAGGGCCGGAATACAATGCATGGTGTTGCCGTGGTTATGTTTCCATGGGGATGACACTGTCCCACCAGTCCAGGGCTGAAAGAAAACTGGACTGTTGAATCACACTCTCTCATCCCTGCAGGAAGACAGGAACCACACATGAGGGATGAGAAGTCTGAAGTGTACTTTAGCAGACGCTACGCAAGCGCCAAACTAAAGAGAGGACGACAGTGCAGTGTGTTTTTCATATAGAATATATAGAGACCGCTGAGATACCTTTAACACAAAACAGGTGGGAGCTTTGGGACTTTGTGCCCGTTCCATAAGAATCTGCTCCATCTTTAATATGATTT